>JAPYZO010001142.1:0-22681 GCA_030522905.1 Torymus flavipes | reverse complement strand
AATAGAAATGCTAAAATAAGTAATTTGTCAAATTTATTAATAAAAGACAGAAAGTATTTAAAGAATTAGTTTAAAGTACGTATGATTGTTGTAAAAAAATAAAAAGAGAGATTCTTTAGAATAAAAAACAGACGTACTTGACTTATTTGATATAATTTCAATATTTTTGTTGTTTAAATATTTATTTCAAATTTATTATATAACGGAATTTAATATTTCAACGATATTGCAGGTGACAATTTCGAATCAAAATACTAGACTTTTAACAACAACGGTTTTATCTGACGAATAAAGAAAATCTATCATATGAAGGTTTACGTACGTACATTTTTCTCGGAAAAGGACTTAAATACATATCTAGACGTATATGTGAAATTCACAACATTTACGCTGAGATAGCGATCAGTAATGAGATAACACACAAACCAATTTTTCACGCTTAACACAATATATAATCAATGATATAACAATCAATATAAAGGGTTTTATCTGTGTGCGTACGTAAGTAATACATGTATGTATACGAGCCTATACTTGTATATGAGTTTATGTACTTATACATTGGTCTGCTAGATGGTTCAGATCTTTTACGTACCAAGAAATGTTCGGTTTCTGCTACATATTACATCTCTAATATTTTTTAGAACTATCATATTTTTGAAAATTGACAACAATATTATACCGGGATTGAATTAATGTTTACAAGTGAATGTTACTCGAAGCTTGATTAAGTAAAGGATGTACATAATTTATGAAGTTATTAAAGTTATGAAAAGGGAATGCTCGTGACATTGTAAATCCATTAGCAGCCGGGAGAAATGTTTAAAACTTCAATTTGTGTACAGATTGAATTAAAAAGTAACATATACAGGCGGAGAATTATAACTGGAAAAGACGGGCAAAAATTGGGTACACTTTTAAAAACTTACATTAAATTGAATGTCTTATTTTATTTAGTTTTCTTATTATTGTACAATATATTGGCACTTTGCTTCCTCCAAATGAATTTATTGATCCTACATGTATAGTATATAGTTCAAATGTAAAATATGTTTATTCATTATACATTTTTTAAAAATAATTTATAAATTCATTAGTAATTACAAAAATTACACATTATTTCTTATTCTTTAAATCATTTATTAGCTGCTATTTTGAAGCAATTAAGTCAATTTTATTCCAGCAATCGTTGCTCATACAAAACTCATTTTTTTTTTCTTTTTTCATTTTTCAATGTTTACGTTTTTATAATAACAGAAAACCCTAGAAAAGTTTTTTTTTAGGAAATATAGGTATTTTAATTCTATTTCGAATGCTACCCATTCCCTTCTAATACATAGAGCGTTTCTCGAGAAATTACGATTTGAAAAAAGGTTAAAAATATTTTAACCTCAAATATCTCTTAAATTTATGGACCAATCATTTTAACCAAATAACTCGACCGAAAACTATCCAAAATCAACCTCTACGAGGAATTTCGAAGCAATTAAGTCAATTTTTGTTTACTCCCGCAATGGTTGACATGCCAAACTCATTTTTTTCATTTTTCAATGTTTTCGTTTTTATTAATAACAAAAGGACCGTGATAGTTAGAAAAATAATTTTTTTTTTAGAAAATATAGGTATTTAAATTCTCTTTCGAATGCCACGCATCCGATTCATATACACAGAGCCGTTTTTGAGAAATTACGATTTGAAAAATATCTCAGAAATTTATAGACCGATCTTGTAGACCAACAAACTCAGCCGAGATCTATCCAAAATCTACCTCTAGAAGAAATTTGAAAGCGATTAAGTCAATTTTACTACCGTTGGACATACAAAATCACTTTTTTCATTTTTCAATTTTTTCTCAAAAACTAACCAACAGAATGGATTAAAATTTTCACAGATTATAGGAATTTATATTCTGCATTGTCGTGATTTTTCTCCAAAAAATTGACCGTTTAGTTTAGGAGTTATTAGCTTTTTAAAAAGAAACACATTTTTGGTAATAACAAAAGAACCGCGATAGCTAGAGAAATTATTTTTTTTAAATATAGGTTTTTTATGCTCTTTCGAATGTTACCCACCCGACTCAAAAATTCGAATCCGATCATTAAAAAAAAAACAAAAATAAATTTTTCGAAAATCGAAAATTCGACAAAAACAAAAACGAATTGATGAATCATAAAAAATTATTTTCGTCCCGAATTTGGAATAAAAAAAAAACAAAACAAAAATGAGCCCCACCCGGTTAAAATCGACCGCTTAGATCCGGAGATAAAGCAGTATACGTACACACATACACGCACACACATCCATACAGACATTTTTCTTAAACCTTGTGATACAAACTTCTAACAGTTATATTCATGTTTCTGGAGAGATTTAGAGAAATCGAAAATTTTGCTATTACAAAGCTTCCTCTAAGAGGAAGCAAAATTACTATCACAAAGCTTCCTCTAGGAGGAAGCAAAATGAGTTTTCTATGTCCAATGATTACAGGAGTAAAATAGTCTTAATCGCTTCAAAATTCATTGTGGAGGTAGATTTTGGATAGCTCTCGGCTTAGTTTTTTGAACAAAATGATTGGTTCATAAATTTCAGAGATATTTGAGGATAAAATTTTTTTAGCCTTTTTTTCAACTTGTAATTTCTTGAGAACAGAAAGAGAATTAATTATGGAATCAGCAAATTAAGGTTGAGGATGCCACGGGCCAATGAATTGGCAGCGGTTTTTCAACTTTTCCAAAGATGTTTTTAACTTATTTAAGGTTTTTCTCAACTTTTCCAAAGTTTGGCCAACGTTTTGGAAAGTATTTCTTCAACTTTATTTTACTTAAAAATGAATTGATGAAAAGTTTGGGAAAAGGTTGACAAACATTAAAAAAATGTTTTATCACGAATTGAGAAGTTTGGCATTGTCTCATTGCATACGTTTTCCCAAACGTAAGCTAAACTAAATTTTTTTCCAAATGTCTTCCAAATGCCGTTTTTTACGTGAGTAGTAATATATTAAATTTGATCACGTACGTCACAAAGTTTTGGAATCAAACAAAGTATAGTCTGTGCGTCAAAGGTATGATTAGTCTTGATTGAAAAAAGTAAATTCTGAGTCCTTTTTTATTTCTCTCGAATCGGATAAAATAAAACGCAATAGAAAGCGAAAGGCCTAAGACTAAGAATCCATTCGAGCTGCATAGCTTCGCGCGCGCGTAGTCAGAGAGTTGATCTGCGGGGTCGCTCCGGTGGATCAGAAGGATATCGCGCGAAGATATATATATATATAGTCTTGCGCTCTTACACGTGTTTTGACACCTCGGAAAACCGCAATTCTTCACGCGCCACTTCACGTAATAACGCAAGCCGCAAAACGAAAAGTCTACTCCGAGCGTTCTTTGATTAGCGTAAAACGATACAAATTACCCTGTAGTCAACGTTGTCAACTTGATATTGGAATGTTCTAACATTAATTTTGCATGTCTTAGTATACATAATAATTGGAGAATTAGTATTACTTACCGTTTCAGCCTGTAGCTTTATTTTCAATCAATATTTCTGTTGGAAGAATCGTCTTCAATAACCAAATTGCTAAATTATTAATTAGATTGGTTAATATTTATTCAAAATTTTAAATTAATATCATAAATATCACTTATATTATTGATTCATTAGAATATCTTCTTCATCAAAACAATTAATATTTAGTATTGCGTTAATAAACTTCTATAATGTCTTCGTATTGGAAAAAATTGAATTTTAAAACTATTAGTAAAAATGATATATCAAGGAGCGCGGGAGCGCTCCGAAGGCAAGTATTAGATTTATACTTAAAAGTAAAAATATTTTTTTATAAAAAAAGTTTGAATATTTGTAAAAGGAATGGGATAGTAGTAAGGAGTCGTATGTAAGGTCAATCAATTGATGAAAATGAATAGTCAAGCCAATTTACAATTGTATGTACAGTTTATTGGGGTTAATATTAGTAATCTTCATTACAAGGGCGGGCGGGTGATTAATCGATTTGGCTGAGTTGACAATTAATGAATAAGTGTTTTTCCCAAATTGTTCCAGATAAACTTCAATTTTTCATCATTTTATCGAAATTCAATTTATAATTCATCCCAAACATTTGCAATTCTTTATTCTCGAGTACATTTCTTTTTATAACTTTTGAGTTCGTCATAATAATATTGAGCACTTCATGTAGTTCATCAATTTTTCTTTCATCATTTTGACAACTAACAATTCACAATTTTTTTTTCATCCATTTTGCGTGTGTGTGTGTGTGTGTGGTGTAATGTGTGTATGTAGCTGTGGGGGGGAGGGGGAGTTTCAAGGTAGCTAGCCTCGTCCTAGCCTCGTGCGCATATCTCATCATTTATCTATTATCTCTCGCTCGTATATCGACGTATGGTTAAATAGAGAGAAACAGGAAAAGAAGAACGAAATTGAAACAATACAATTACCTTTCGCTCGCTCTCTCTCTTTCTCTCTCTCCCTTTCGCACGCATTCTTTCTCTCTCACTTATGCATAGTGCACCAGGTACACTGTTCGTTTGTTCTCTTTTTTTTATTACATGTAATGTATTAGCACGCAATTATTTATTTGTTTTATCGTTTGCCTCTTTACTTTGTGGTCAATCAACGAATCCATCGTAATTCATATTTGCTCTGTTTATTTTAAACTTGTGAAAAGTCTGTGTGTGCGTGAGTGAACTAGTGGCGCCCGGGTCCGCGTGCGCTGAGCCACGTCCGCGTCACCGGGCTTAGGAAGTCTCTGTAGTAACCAGCAGTAAAACGTATCACAAGTATCTAGCATCCATCATATTTAATCATCGGCGACGCGAGCGTTCGCGAGTCGGGTTACCGCGGCGTCCTTGCGATATAAGCGAGAAACTGAAATGTCCTGCGAGTATAAGTATAGAGTTAGGCGGTTCCAAAGTGTTGTAAACTTTTATCGTGGAAAATCAAGAATAAAACTGTAAACAAAAGGTTGTCAGTCTTTGTGAAAAATTCGCTGTAAACAAATACTAGAAGTGAATTAATCTCATGGTTTTGAATTTTTTACGGTATTTCAGATCGTTTGTTTAACAAAACTGGCGCAATGAAAATAAAGAGCAAGACGCGTCTATGTGGCCGATTCGCGAGCGCTCGGTTTAGTTTGTAAGACGTTGTAATATATCGTATAGAGTAGGAGCCACGGAGGCAGGCCCGTCAGCTTCTGTGGTAATAATTGTTATTGTATATCAAATATTATATAAACTGTAATACAATGTAAACCTGTAAAAAATATACTGGGTGACGGCGGCTCTGTATAATATAAGTAGTATTATCATTCGTTTATGGTACATGTAATCAGTATAAATATATCGTATATTATTATTCTGCAGCGGGGTATGCAGCACATGTCATATTCTCACACATACAAACGGTCGGTAATGCTTTTTTATGGATTAAAAATTGCACCGAATCACAAAATTATGTATTAAAATTAAGATTAAGTATCGTTATGAAGAATTTTTAAATTAATTTAAACTTGTGAAAAAAAAGTAATGCGCGTTAAAAATTTGTTAAATTTTTTGTAAATATCTATTTTTGATAAAACTAAATGAATAAATAATTTTATAGAATAAAATTGAAATAGTTGTAAACTAAGATAAACTGATGCAATTTTCAAACAGTAAAAATACAGTGCGACCAATGAATAATATTGTATTTATGCGCTTGAGGCGAGGCTAGGGCGACTTAGGAACTACGTGACTGCACAACCGATGCATAAGTAACTATTTCTTCGTTTTTACACGTGAGATTTCTGTATTTCATCTTATGTCTGCTTTTTACGCACACGTTTGAGTTGGGTGATTTTCGAACTACGAAAGACGCTAAATTTTTTTCGAAGTTATCGACAGGCGGTTAGTTTTCAGTTGTAGATAACTTACCAACGCCTGTCGGTAACAAAAGTCAATCTCTGTTTTATCAGTGAATTTTGTTACGCCATCTACAAAGTGTGCCCGCAACTAGATGGCGCGTGTGGCGGGATACTCGAAAAAGTTCAGTGTTTACATTCGCAGCCTGAAAATCACTATGTATTTTGCTTTTTGTTTTTCCCCTATTTTACTTTTTTTCAATTATACTTCGCCACTCTTTATTGCTCTCTCTCTCGCTCTCTCTCTTCCTTTCTCTATTCTCAAGTCAATTGGGTTCCCTGCATTCATTCATCGATCAAAGGTTGTATCCGAAGAACGCCATACGAAATTCACATGTAGATAAATATATATGTATATTTCTGTCTATATACGCAATAAATAACCGATTGCGCGTCTCGATTCTATTTACAACGTACGGAAAAATTAAAAACAATACTATCGTATTACAGGCGATTCTCTCTGTCTCCTCGTCTCTATGTTCATCTCTTAATCTCGTATTCAACAATTAAGATAATACTTCGTCGGATCATACTATTTCATCCTCGTGTCGTTAGGAACTTAGGATGGCGGTTCACCTACGATTATAGGAGCCCCGGAAATGTGCGAACTCTGATCGACGGTATCGCGTTCGTCGCACGCAAATCAGACAACTCTCTTCGGATCGAGAAAATTGACGCATAATTTTGACCAACGAAATATCGCTTGCACTATTATTGTAGTAAAGGTTCACTTGTCGATTCTCAGAATCTGAAAATAGTCTATTATAATTATTTGTACGTAAAAAACATCTGTGTATAATAGAATATTTTGTTGGTCAAAATTTGACAGTAATAAACGGCGTTATTGATTAACATCTGTTGTTTATACGAATAAACTTTTCTCGACAGCGCAGAAGTTGTGATTTTTACATATTGTGTTACCTACGATACAGAGACGCATTGCCATATTTATTACAAACTATTGCAAGTGTACTGTGTGACGGTATAACACATAAATTGTGTTCGTAATAATTAGAGTATCAATGATAAAGATACAGATAATGACAATGATTATGATAATAATAATAATAATAATTAAAATATCAATAATTTAAGCTATAGTAACGTTTTAAAGATATATAGAAAGCATAATGTAAAAGTGTCTTTTAGCGTGAGCAAACATCCAAAAAGTTGTAATTTCATTAACTACCGACGTGATATGTTTGGGATGATTCTAACGCTAATCGACATTTTTACAATGCATTTATCAATTGTTCATCTGTTATTGTAAAAATAGTCCGGTGCTGATGACGAAAGCCGAGGCAAAGCTTGATTCGTATTACATTGAAATTATTCAAAATAAATTTGGTTTGAAATACTGTACATGTTGTACGATGTCGTTACTTTGTGCTAAAAGAAAAATGTCGCGTTGCCTCGTGCGATTTCGCATGCAGCTCATACTTGTTTCTATATCTGTATTCATTCGTAAAATTCGACAACGAAGACAACGAGCATGACAATCACGATGATGCTGTAACGACGATCGCTTTCAATTCGGTTTCATTCATTTCATTTGTTTATTTTTTTAAATTCATCTGGAAAGATATCGACTCTACGCTCGGACTCTCGAATACAACCTTTTCCAAACTGCCAAGTGATTATATATAATACCCCTTTAAAATTTTTTTTAAATCGAATTTCGAATCTACATGCTCGGAAATTTGCTCCTCTTATTTTTCATTTGTTCCGGTATCTTTCTCCATTTGTGCGATTATTCACGTCGGGTTTCTTTCATTAAAAAGTTTCAACAACGAATTACTTTTAATTATTTACCATTTTATTATTTATTACGATATCCGCTGGCCGACTTCCGCGTCGCGCTGACCATTCGCGCTTTTATTTTATTTTTCTTTTTTATTCTGCTCGCCCCTTTTCCTCGAAATTGATCTAACGACTCTACATATATGTATTTATATATATAATATTTATATTTTATAATAATCGTCGTCGTTTAATAATAAAGTAACCAATCGCGCGCGTGTTTATTTATCTTTCTTTCTCTCACGAAAGATACATCCTTCTTAAAAATCACGCACGCCCATTGAGACACATTCTTTTTCAAATTACTTCGCGCTTTTTGTATATCTGCATTTATCCTCGCATATATTCAAACTCTGACGCACACAGTGGACAAACGCCCAACGACTCTGTCGCGATAATTACATTATACTTATCAGCATTGCTAATAAAATAAGCATTTTACGCAAAAATAAGATGGAAGATATAAGTATAGATAAAAACATAAAAAAGGAACACAAATAATTTGAGGTTTAAAATAATATTTTATTAAAAATAAGGAAAGCAATGACAGTGTTCTAAATATATTTTTACAGGATTATAACGAATGAGCAAAGAAAAATCAATTGGTGACAAAACGATATACGAAAAAAAAAGTAAATCAAACACAATTTTGAAAACATAAATAAATCGGTATTAACAATAAAAAAAAGAGCTTTAATTGGAGAAACAAACGGAAGGAGGTCTCGGGGCCATTCTTATCACAAGAAAGACTTCTTTCCAATCCATTGTCGTTCGGTCACACATTGTCCGGGACCTCCTCCGATTTGTGGTGCCATACAAGTCCCCCCCTCGTTAAGAGGCTAGCACTTTACGTATACCCCTTGAAAGAGCACCGCGTGCGGAGCGTGTGTCCCCGTGTCCCATTCACTCTCGCACGATCACTCATTGTAACTGCAAAATAATACTGAAATCTGCACATGGTGCCTTCTATCACAATTATGTGTCTATGGTTACCGCGTATCGATCACACGAGCGCAGTCGACGCGTGTGTGTGTGTGTGTGTGTATATATATGACATATAAATACATACACACATATTATAACACGTAAACGACCGCAAACACGCACTCACATGCACGCATTCTAAACGTAATTCTCTCTCTTCCCTTTCCATTCATTATCTCATTCATCCGTCGTCTTTCGCCCGTGCGCTTTCGTCCCCTGTCTCGCATTCTCTCCTTTTCTTTTTCACTTTTCGACAGAGTGAATTAAAAAATTGTTAAAACCCATTAGAGCGACGTGAGCCGAGAGTCGCACGCCCGCGCAACTGTGTTACACACGCGCTTCGACGCTCGCGCCGTATTAAGTATATGCGGGAGAGGGGAATTATGACGGGAAATCGATCAGCTGATTTCACACTCCATTCTGCGTCATGTGCGCTTTCAAAAAAAAAAAAAAAAAAAAAATCGCGAGAAGTTCAATTTGACCGGTGTCGAATTGGATCCGAATAGTAATGCTTTCGTTTTCTCGCAATTTTACGTCCTTTGTTCGTGAAATATTTTTACTAGTTGCTTCAGCATTGGCAATTTAGTCAAATAGAATCATCAAAATATGACACGAACAAGTGTGAAAGTAAAAAAATAAATATCTATTTTTACACATCACCGAGATATACGAGTTTAAAATACTAAATATATTTTTCTATTACATTTTATAATAAACGTGATACTCTGCATTTCTTGAGATCACTGTAAGTATTGACCTTCAGTAGTATAAAGACGAACAAAGTAAAAATAAGATTTTTAATACATTTAAACTTTAGAATCACTAGCCATAATATATACTATTATAAATTCTATACAAAATAATTATAATTTAACAAATACAAATATACGTATACATTACAAAAACAAATCTCCCTACTAAAAATTTAAAATTTATACACTTTGGTTAAAATTGACAAAGATTTTAGAAATAAAGGAAAACTTGACGAGAGAGTACGAAAAGCTCTCGAAGTTTTTACACGCGTAAAATTCTAATTCGCACAGTTTTAATGAAATTCCCAATTGGGCAGCGCATTTTTTCGAGAGCATGGCGCCGCCCTTCAACGCACGCGCTCGCTAGCTGAAACACGATCAAAGGCGACAGGTATACATACGTAAATGGGGACACGAGGGAGATGGGGGGGAGGGGGGGAGTCAAAACGTTTAATTAAAAAAGTGAAATCGAAGCGGAGGCGTGCGACACGCGCGTCGTCGTTAGTCGGTAGTTTATAAACTCTTTTTAAACACCCTGTATATAGAATAATATTTATTTATATTTTTATATATATATATATATCCGTATTAATAATCAATAATAATATCCGTTTGTATTGTACAGGCTGTATTTTTTTCGAGGGGGGCTGAAAGCCTATGGTCACCTAAAAATTCACTTTAATCTCTTATTGTATTTTTCTCTCTCATCGTTACTCTCTTCGGGTGTCGTTATACACCGTTAACGATTTTTTTTTCTCGCGCGTTTCAATTAATCGTTCAAAAATCCATTTATATTTATGCACAGACGCGCGCGCTCTTTTTCTCTCTAATTGTCATTTATTATTATATTTTTCAAATATCTGCCACTCGCCTGCTGTGAGTGTATGTGTGACGCGACGTTTTGCTTTCTCGCCCTTTCCCTCCTCGCTAAACATTTTATCTTATTTTTTATTATTTCGTCTCTTATATTAAAAAAAGAACACGGAATAAAAAAGGAAATTCGTCTTGTTTTCTCATGCCCCTTTCGCGCATTGCGACGAGGTTATTATTATTTTCCCACTGTTTTCCACTCGTTCTATTTCTCGCTTGATTCTACATTTTTGTATCTCTTTTATATTTATTTTAAAAACGAAATATAATCGTACGCGCTTTATACTCTCTCTTTATCTCTCTTTGTTTAATGAATTATTATTCTTTTTACCATTATAGATTAATATGTAGCTTTTTCTTTTTTTTTTATCTATCGTAGATTTGTCTGTGGCTATCCCTGATGTGTTAGTTACCCTGCGCTTCCGTCTGGTTATCGAAATATTGTTGTCGAAAATTCTGGTCTATAATGCGATTTTTACCAAAGTCTCCCGCGGCTGAGTCCTCGATTTCTCGCGCTTCCCTTGATTATTCGGCAACGGACGAGCTTGCAGCCTGGGAGCTTGCGAAAATATCGTGATTTTTTTTTTTCATTTGTATACGCGAACGAGCAGCATCGTGTGTATTCTTTATTCGTTTTACGTTGCTGCATCGTTTTACTTTTCGCATATTTAAATATTCATTAGCCTCGGCTATTTTTGGATTATCCTCGCGCGGATTCAACTGGCTTGCGCGCGCGCGCACACGTTTGGAAACGAGAGAACCAAAGTTATACGCGTTATTTAACGATAGAGAAAATGTAAATAATAGTCGTATTCAAGTACAGTGCCCTTTTCGATTTCGGCCCGCGGCACTATTGCACCAGTCCCTCAGTCAAACAAATAAGAAAAGCTATCGGCAGTTGGTTTTCGTTATTTTTTTCTAATTGCGAAAAGTTATTAACTTTCGCTCAAAATCTATTTGTTTTTCCATATTTTATGTATTGCACGTAAAATTAGAAAGTTATTTACTATAAAATACAATCAATTTAAAAATATTTTCTATAATTAGAAAATATTTTAGATGTCAACAATTCAATTCATTTAGGCAATAATAATGCGTAAAATTTAAAATTAGTTGGCTAAGTCAAATTACGGTCGATTTAATATTTTGATCCATTTTCTGTGAACAATTATGAATTGCAACGAAAAGTATATACGTTTTTAAAATGTACTCTTGATAATTTGGTAATATGTAAAGTTTCTTCAGCAAAACTATATCCCGATTCTCAAAAGATTGTATAATATCGCATTAAGAATAGAGGAAAAAATTAATCGATCACGTAATATTGCTTAGCCAATGAAAATTGACATTTGCATGGCACGCCCTCGCATGAGGCGCAAGCGGCTATGCAAATAAGAGAATAACAACGAAAAATTTTACAATTCATGGTCGAGCACAAAAACAAACGAAACTTAAACTTCATCGGGACTTTTCGCGAGTCTCGGCTTGTAGAAAGTGGCTAGACACGCGCGCGGTGCAGCGGCGGCGGCGGCGGCGGCGGCGTTAGCGCATTTTTCTCGCTCCCCTTCTCTCTCTCTCTCTCTCTCTCTTTCACTCCCTCGTTCTCTCTTGCTCTCCTAGTATTTGGTATATCTGATCGTTCAGCGTAGCAGGAACTGTTTTCGTTTTACATATAAGTGAAGCTGCCTATATGGTTCTGAGCCATCTGTATGTATGTGTTTGTGTATGCAAGTATGAGTATTTCGCGTACAGAGCAAATGGTGTACGTCGGCTGGCTTTTTCTCTCTTTTCGCGCATGTGTACTTATACGAGCGAAACTCCGTTCGCGGAACTTTCGTCCTGGTAAAAAGTCGTAAAAAAATAAGGCGAGCGGGGTCCGCCGTCGGACGTCGCAGCGCCGCTGTTAGTCGCGAAGAAGAAGGTTAAAATAAATTATGTGTCACGGTAAAACTAGTAAAAAACGCGCGTCAGTCGAGAGATGATGGCCTCAATAGAGGCCTGTTAGCAAAAGTGGCGGTACGCTCCCGCGCTCCGGAGTTGCGCTCGCTCTCGATTCGTTATATATTGTTTCACTATAATATTACGCAGTCGATGGAGAAGAAACGGGGCGAGTGTGTGAGCTTCGTACGACTAAAAACGAGCCTTACAACATAAAAAAGAAAAATTAAAGAAACTAAAATTAAGGGCTGAGATAAGCCCAGCTAACAATTTTTTCAATGGAATATCGCATCCCAAAATCTAACTAGATTGCACTGGAAAAGGAATGGATTTTCCTCGCGTCAAAGTTCTTTCGTACTCCAAGACTGTAAGAAAAGACTGTATAAAAGTTAAAAAAAATTGTTCCTTGTTGAATATGATTGTTCTGCTCTCCCGTTCAGATTCTATGTGGTACGAAATAATTTAATTGTACTGTAGTGCCAAGAAAAGTCTATCCTTTTTCAGTGCAGATGAACAAAAAAGTCTTAGACAATCGAAAAACATAAGACGCGAGTACATCGTGAATAACATGAACGAAGACCTAAACGGAAACCACGACAGTACAACGCACCATCATCGCAAGTCCGGCACAGCGCGCGCATTGAACGCGTAATCCCTAATAATCCTACTAATAATCGTGACAGTGCTCTCAATAATAATAATAAAGCAGGGACTCGGGGGAAAAAACGTCGTCGTGCTTGTTACCCTGGCGGTGCGATTTCAGTCTTGTTAGAGGATCAGCAGCCTCGTCGTCGTGGTCTAGGTAACGGTCCTCGAGCCGCGGCCACATGAGCCTCCTCTTCCGTCGGCCGCGAGGCCTCATCGGCCCTCATTCGGAGCCGTTCTGCTGTAGCAGCGCGGGCGCCGACTGGGCCGGGGGCGGCATCATGCCCTCGGCCATGTTCATGGGCACGGGCGAGGGACTGCGGCTGGTGCTGGGCATCGACGCATCCTCCGGCACCCTGGCGGCCTGTTGCTGAGACTGCTGTGGGGGTGGGGCTGGTGGTTGCTGCTGATGTCCGTTACTGGCGCCGCCGTTGCCGCCCTGCTGCTGTTGCTCGCTGGGCGGCAGCAGGTGCACCATGTTTACTGGCACCGGGAAACCGGCAAAGTCGGGGAAGAAGCCCGCCTGGGCGAGACCCTGGCTGAGCAGCTGATGATGCGCAAAATTCGCCTCGGCTTCGGCCTGCGCCTGGGCCTGGGTCTGGCCCGGCATCGGCGGCAGCGCGGTAAGCCGTGCGCTCTGTGGAGGTGGCTCCAGAGCCTTGACGTTGTTGTTGTTGATCAGCTCGCCGATGCAGTCCTTGCGCAACTGCTCGAGTTTCAAGCTCTTGCCATACTTGCCTCTGACGTACATGAGCAGACTGTTGTAGGGGATGCCGTAGACGCGGCTCGCCTGGGACGTCGTCATCTTCTTGTTCCAGACCATCGTGAGTGCCTCCGTCAGGTCAGCGTTCGTCCAAGACCTGGGCGGGCCTCCTCGGGGGGCGCTGTGCTGACCCTTGGGTCGACAGACGGCTAGACTCCTCGCATGGTCGCTCCAGCGTCGAGCAACACCGTCGCCGCGGTGCTTCTTGGTCTTCTTGCCGGTATGATGGTGGCCAAGGTTAGCCGCACTCATGTACAGGTTGTGAAGATTTTCCGCCTTGAAGCTGTCGTGCATGTCAAGGGCTGCGCCAGATGGAAAAAGACCCGGTGGCAGTTGTATTCCATCCATGGGAAAATTCCTGGGCTGCATCTGTGCCTCCGTCTGTGGGTAATGGTAGCCCGGCGCCTTGCCGAGCGGGCTGCCCTCGCGCGGAAGGCGGGCTCCTACGGGGCCCATATGGTTCTGATGGTTTCCTGGCAGCCATTGGGCCGCCAACTGACCCAAGTTTGACAGATACTCGCTACCGTGATGATGCGGTGGTGTAAGCGTGAGCGACGATATGGCCGCCAAACCAGCAGTGGGTAGGTCCGCGAAGGCGGCGTCCGGGTGAAGACCGGACAAAACCAGAGGCGAACCTCGAGGACTACTGGCAGCTTCGCTCTCGGACTTGACCATATGGTCGGTCAACGTCGAGGGCGACTGTGCGTTTTTTGGTTCCCTCTTCATTGATAAGTTCTCTGCTTCTTCCTCGCATGATTCTTGCTGTGACTGGTGTTGTGATGATTGTGATGGTTGCTGCTGTTGCGGCTGGTGGCTCGATGGCGAGCTCTGTTGCGGCGGTTGTTGCTCCGCTGTTTTCTGAATCTGTTGCTGTTCATTCTGTTGCTGCTGTTCCTTGCTCGAAAGGTTGACAACAGCGCTGGACGATTCGTCGCTATTGGACTGCTGTTGCGGTAGATTTTGTTTGCTCAGGTCTTGAGGCATGATCTCACCTGACCGCCTCCTAGGCCTTGCCTGCTTCCTTCTGGGCATAAGGGGTGAAAGGTCCCTCAGGTTGAAGTTGAGGTGACCCATGTGTGGCAGGCTGTGGTCCCGCATTGGTGTTGGACTTAGGGCGTGGCTCTCCATGTCCATGTGTAGGTCGTCCTCTTCCTCGGGCAAGGGACCGTCCAAAAGAAGCTGTCGGGCACTTTCATCGTCGCCCAACAGCACGTCAGTCGTCGGCGTCTCTGGCGGACTCCCCCGTAGACTCCCCCGCGGATCTGATGAGGCCAGACCGCGTATCTGTAGACTTTCGGCAGCATGCATCAGGCTACTTAAATCCTCACGGTCTACTCGTACCTCGCCGCGGTACATGAAGTCAATTAGGGCGGTAATCTCTCGGCCCGGGAAGTCCTTGAGCACGATCACTGGATGCTTGCACGGGTGCTCAGAGAAGATCCGCTCAAAGAAGGGGCTAAATGGAAAAAGAAATCATTAAATTCAATCTATTAATTATAATTCCTTGTGAAAGGTTGCGTATCCTAAATAAAATTAATAAATTATAATAAATTGTTATTTTAAAATAATTGATAGTTTACATTAATTAAAAAACTTTAAATGTCGTTCCTAACACAACACGTAAATTAGAATATTTTTCAACTGATAACCCACCTGCAGATGCTCAGTACGACTTTGTGGGCCTTCATGCTAGTATCGGCACAGACAAGGGTCACGTCGACGAGGGCCTCGGCATGAAGCAGGGACTCGAACGCCTGCATAATGTGCGCCTGGTGGTTGTTCCATCTGAGCGAGTACTGTCCGTCGGCCATCCCGTCAGGACTCTCCGCAGTGCAGGAGGACATAGTTCTCGACTCCTCGCTTCCTCCACCGCCTCCTGCCGCCTCCGGCTGTTTTCTCCTGTCGTCCCGTCGTCTTCGTCTTTTCCGTTCTTCCGCTCGCTAGTCCGCGCGAAGAAGCCACCTTGTTGTCGCCACCGTACTTGTAGTTGTTGCGCCACCACACCAGCTGGCCGCTCCTCTGCCCTCTATCCTCGTGCTTTGTACTTCCATGCAATTCACTGAATTATCGAGAATCCAGTCTCGGTTATTGGCGATTTCGCGATCGGCGCCGACTGTCTGAAAGAATGAGAGATCGGATTAGTCGTTTGTTGGGGACGGGCTACGAGAGGTGTTACGAAAGTCGGAATATTGTTTTGCGTTTGAAACGATCGAAGTTTAGAACGCCGCGCGGTCGCGGAAAAGTGGCCTGGCAGGATGCATGATTTATGGTCTTGCAAAAGTTACGAGAACAGTTTGAACTGTGATGTATGGCAATAGCATTCTATACACAAATTGTTATCGGCTTGTAACGAATAATGAGCTATCATGCTCTTGATCAAATATAAAAACAGCTAGCAATAAGATCTTTGCAAAAGTTGTTATAGAAATTATTAAATAGTCAAGTAGACCTAAGCGATAACGCGTTGATATTGAGATATATACGAAGAACCAAGGGGTGTAACGCCTCTAGCAGGAAACAGCGGAGAAGCAGTTTTCCCGCTCGAAATTGTAGAGCGGCACACGTGCACCTGTAGCTGCAGCGTACACGCGTCAGCCGCTCGAAACAATAGGCCGTATACACACGCGTGCGTTGTTACGGCTATCCACTGCTCTAATGATTTAACGGATCGCAATTACGCGCGGCGGGCGCGGGGAGTGTCAATTTTCGCGGGAGCGCGAATCGTCGCTCCGAAAGTACGGAGTGAAAGCGAGAGCGGCGTGCGCGGAGGAAATATTGCTTCTGGAAGAGGGAGGGAGAGGGAGAGAGGTATATATGATCGTCGTGTACGCGCCGCAAGAGATGTGGAAAACTTGAGCAATCGCTCTCTGAGTTCGCACGAGCGGACGCGATTTTCTTTATGCGCCCCGAAATCGTCGAGATTTTTCATAGGGATAAGAGCGTACGTGGGATTAGCCAGAAAAATTAGCTCGATTTCGAGTTCAATATGGGTGGATTGATAACTGCGTTCTAGTTTTAGGACGATTTAGGAAATTTGTATGTATTTAATAAATAATAGTTTGTGCAAATTTTTATGAGATATGAAAAGTATCAGTTCTTGCTAATATTGAATATTAGACAAAATTAAAATACATGATTTTGTGTCTCGAATTCCTCAGATCTTAATATCATATTAAAATTCAACGATATAATAACTGCACATACTATATATTTCTAGTGAATATTTTGAAAAGCAGTTCGCATATATATCTAACATTTTCTCAAAACGTTTCTTTCTGGTGCGGTGGAATTTCTTTCACACGACTATACGCGTACACCCGTCTACGTATGTCGCAAATGCAATTTCGTAGAGGCTGCAATTTGTGTAAGCGCCCAATTTATTATACAACCCATTTCCACAACTTAACCGTTGTTCTTCGAAAAATGCCATTGGGTTTCTCGCTGAAAGACTTCGCATTCGTCGGTCGACGAATTTTGCAATGAACTCGAGCTGCCAAGTAAGAACTAATTATTAAAATTCGTGTAACCGAATGTGTTGTTGTGCGAGGCATGCGTAAGTTTTATTTCTTCGTAATATTCCTAATTGTTTAATCTCAAAGATATTTAAAGAATATTAAATTGAATAAATAATAAACGTTTTTTATGACTAAAGGATTATAGGTATAATTGGTAAAATATTCTTGCGCGAGTAAATAATTCGTAATGCTAAGGATAATTGTATCAAAAGTGATTATTACTCGGTGTATTATTTAAAAATTATTCATTAATAACATACTGAATAGAATTGGATATTGAAGCTTTTATTTTCAGAGCTTGAATCGGATAAATTACCCAGAAATAAATTATTAAATGAAATAAACTTATTCAACAAGTTTAAAGGGGTAAAGCGTATAAAATCAGGCATGTAATTGTAATGAGATAATACAGATCCCACTGTTTATCCTCTTCAAAGACTACTTCTATACAGAAGGTGGAAAAATAGCGGGAAAAGCCCCGGGGGGCGCACGAGATGCCGGCTGCGCGTGGACTCGCCGAACTCAGCCGGCCAACTTTGTTGTCAAACTGACACGTGTACACGCGCTAATGCGCTTCGGCACTAAAAAAAGTGTCACGCCGGGTCCAAGTAAACGATCCCCTCCTCATGTCTGCAGGACACACATGAGAGGCGCGCGCGCGTGTGGACGTGAGTACGAGAGCACGTGGCCGCCGACTGAATTTCACGGTGCGAGTTACAATTTTGATACGGGGATGGCGTACAGGAATTTCCGCGCGAGTTCGAGCCTTTGGGCATTTGCAAATTTAATCGAAAGGACAGAGAGAGAGAGCGGGAGAGAGGGAGAGCGAGAGGGTGATACACAGAGCGGATTTCGCTTCCTTTTTCGATGGATTTAATGAAGTTCCGCGAGTGCGCGCGCGGCGCTCGTTAACGCGAGAGCCACGGTACCGGATAATAGATAAACATGAACGGAATAAAAGTTTCGTTCGCGCGATTCGTCCGAAAAAAGTCACTTTGTTCTCGGCTTTTCGATATACATTACGGGCAGCGCGGTGGCGGTGGCCGCTGCTGCTCTGCGCATAAAACGTTCGGCAGGAATTATTTAACGTGTATTTTTTAATGAATAGATTTTATAGTTCCCTTTGATTTAGCCTTTTCGCATACATATACACGAGCGCATATATGGGAGAAATAATTGTTTCTGCTTTTGATTAAATTTTACCGAGAAGTGCGAACGATATTATCGTGAAAATGCTTATAACAAAAGACAATTCTCGGATTCTATATAAAGGTATTTTTGTTATACGTTATAATTAATTTAAAAATTCTAGCATTTTTCGCTGTTATTAAAAAAAAATATACATATATCCCGTTCCGAACAAAGGAAAATCTCAATTTAAACTCGTAACACTGGTGCGCGCACTTCCCGGCTCCGATCATTAAAGGGAGGAAAAAACGTTGCATTATGTAACGAAAAAACTTTTTCCTCGCGATGCTCTCTCTTCTCTCTCCTGCGGCCGCACATAAGCCGATATGCATGTGAAACGCGACTCTCCTCGGCGACATTTCCGTCATAATAAAAGTCTCCTCCATACATCGGCAGGGTATTTCTCCCGATACGTATCTCTCGTCGCGAAAATCACTCGCGGCGAATGAGACAATGCGGGGGAAACGCGATCCCTCTCCCCCCCCCCGCACGTATATAATCCACATCCATCTGTACACTTTTTCCCGATTTCCTTCGCCCGCAGGTGAAACGCGATACATGCCGAGGAGGAAGAGAGAGAGACAGAGAGAGAGTCCGTCTGCGCGCGCCCACGCCTGTCACGTGTGCGAGGCGCGGGTGCGAGCATGGCCCGGAGAAGATCACGTTGGCGCGAAATTGGGAAAAGACGATCGCACGCACTATGTGCGTGTGTGTGAGACGGTCCGCCGCTTGCGACGGATCCACGCGGCGCCCCTTTGCCGATGATCAGCTGACGTTTTCACGTGAGACCCCCCGGCAGTACCGATGCGTACTCGAGAGCACTGATTTCACTTTGCGCTGCTTCTATATTATGTGCGTTTCTTTTGCTTTTGCAGTTGATTGTTTACCGCGGGATAATGAGTACTATAAGCCATACATGCGAACAGATTTATTTTATGTCAGTGCGTATGCCTTCATGCAAGTACGGTACGTTATTTTAAGAGAAGATGGTACTTAGGTATAATGCTCCGAAAATAAATGGTAGATTTAACGAGTCGAAATTCTTATTCTGAGAAAATTGGAGCGCGTGGTTATGATTTACGTTTCATGTATGCTTCTAAGAAAGCTTTTATGCTACTTTCACATATTTTTTATTGGGTTCAAGTGTGGATGCGTGCATTGTTCTTTGATGTGCAAATCACGGAATGTCACGTAATGTAAATAAATATTTTTTTTAAAATTCATGCAATTTTATGATAATCTGTATTGGAGTAACTGACGTTATAGACTGTAAGCGTTCGATAAAGTAATTATTTGCTAATTATTGAAAAATTAATTGAATAATTCAGTTGATTTTGCTTCTTCATTTAGTTCTATTTTAACTACTACAAGCATGTTAAGTAAATATTTTGGAATTATAAAATCTACTAGCTTCTATACTAATCAACACGTACGATAGATAGTAAATATTGATAGTTAAGGCACAGCAATATTAAAATGAGATTATTGTGAATTCCGTGATCGCTACTTAAACCAGCTAACATACGAGCTTTCGAGTCTCCATTAGAAACCGCGATTCAAGCCATTTGAATATACATATGTATCCAAGACCCCCAATCAAATAATTCCGAACTCACTGTCATCGGCTGGATCGACAAACACTTAGCGAGAGTATCATCGTCATGGCATCGTATACAGCACCTCACGAGGACTGCCAATAGCACTTTGACATTGGATCACAAAAATGAAGAAAAACTAACGATCACTTTTGGCTTAAACATCAGAATATCACACTTCACGTTTTGAGCCGAATAGTTGCGTGGAGAGTCCGGCAACGGCCTGCTACTACTGACCCAAGACACATGATGCTCCGAACGACAGGTACCAGCCACGGGTGTGCGCATCCGCAATATATCACCAGAAGAAACTACAGAATGCGCGCGTAAATTTGGAGATGGACGCAGATATATGATAGAGATATGGAGGTGGATACGAGGTGCGTGCAGCAGCGGCGGGGGTGTTGGTGTGTTGTGTTGCTGCTCGCAGCACACGGCGTGTGATGTGATGTGCGCGCGCGCTGGCCGCTGCAGCAGCCGCCTCCGCGAGTGTGTGCCGAGAAACTAACCGTGCGTGCGAGGGTTGCGTGTGCGCTGCCAGCCTGCCTGCCTGCCTGCGTCGGCGACGGCCGGTGAGTGAATGCGCCGGTGACGTTGGGCGCCCCTCCTCGCCCGTGCCCCCTCTACTCTCGCGCCGCGCGCTCTCTCCTCTCTCCCCTCTAGAGCGCCTTCCTTGGGAGAGACCCCCCGCGCTCGCCGTCTTAGCACGCGTTTCCCTCCCTCGCGGGCGCCGCGACGCCTCCCTCCCGCGCGCGCGCGTTCTCCGTCTTTTTCGTGGGCGCCGTACGCCCACCGCGCTGCTGGCCGCGCGTACCTCCTTCCGCGAACCACCAACTACCCTTTCGCGCGCCCGTATGTGTGTACATGTGTGGATGTAAGATGCATATACGTCGGAGAGAGACGTCCGGTGGTTTTCGTCCCTCTCTATATAGAGCCTCCTCAAAGTGTGTGCCCCATGTATATATGTGCGGGGCTCGCGTGGTGCCGTTTACCGTGCATGCATGCGCTTGCATGATGTATGCAAATTTTATAGGCGCACGCGCGCCCCGGCGAAATTTTCAGCGTGATTTATTTCGTGTTTTTTTTTTTCTTTCGCGGCGCTCGCTTTCCACGGCTTCGTGCGCTTTTTTATACCGCCGCCGTGCCTTGACGAGTCGCGATTTGCCAAAGTAATTTTGCCAGGATATTTTTTCGCAGAGGGGAAAGTTCAAATAGTAATGAGTGCGTCGTGTTTGGCCGTGGTAATCAAATATTTGGAAAGCGAGAAATTTTATTTTGATAAATCGGAGCGCTGGCGTGCATTATAGAAATAAATTTTCAATAAAAAAGTATAATCACTGTATTTGTACGCACACACTCAGATTTCATCCCGTTTCAAAATGTTTCAATTAAAATCGAATTCAATTTGATAATCATCGAATTTCAATGAATATTAAGTTACAACAATATGCATCACGATATTATTCGTAGCCCATACGAGTTCAATATGCATCGTTTATTAAACATTTCTCTATATTTATAAAAACCGTATTATGTTGTAAACTGCGGCAATTATGACTAATGAAATATATATGAATATCGAAAATTCACGTGAAATCGTGATAAAACAATATTTAATAATGCATTTTCAAGATATTAAGTAAATACAATTTAATCACGACCATTAAAACGTAACGTAATATTTATATTCTGGCGATAGATTTAATATTATTATTTTCATAATTTCAATAAATACTACGCGTTAATTTATTATCGCGGCTGTTCTTCGTCCATAACATTAATAGTAATTGAAAATGTAAACAATTTAGCACGTTAATTAACGAAAATTCGAAAACAGTGTCAGTGTACCCAGGAATCTGGCCATTGTCCTACTCACGCGCAGACCCAGTTCTACTGCTCAACTTTCCTCGCCGCAGCCGGCGTCGCCAGCATAGAAAATATTTTCACCGTGAGTAATTGCAACAACCCTTCCTCCCTTTCGATTCAACTTGCCACACACGCACGCATGCACGCGCGTTCTCTTGAGTGCGCGTATGCAAGGGGTTGCTGCGACAGAGGCAGGAGCGAAGGGGTTGAGATTACAGAGGCGCTCGAGGGGGGCGACGCGGTCGAGGGGTTGGCTTTTAAATGCCCACGCATGGGACGGCCGATGATATTGGCCCGCCGGGGGCCAGAGCCGCGAAATAGCTTCAAGGACGCGCGCGCGCGGAAGAGGCTTTCCGGTGGGCGGGGGGGATCTAAGAATATCATCTAAATTTATAATCCATGTGAACCCGTGGCGACGCATGAGCCCCTCGTATATATAATAACGATGTTCCTCGAGAATTGGATCGTCTCGAGGCGCGCCGCACGCGGAAGAGAGGGAAGTGTACTCGCGCCGATCGGGCTCGTGCGCGCGGATTGTTCGCCGACTTTCCGGGTTATTTATAGTTTCGGTCACGTGAATGGAGCCGCGCAAGGTGCGCTAATGTAATCGACATGGTGATTGTCTCGGAACATGATTCGATCTCAATTAATGATTATTTTAAGCAGACAATAACGTATTTAATATGCGGATCTCTCCGTGCTTTCTATATTTCGACATTTTCGCAACGACGGTTTTAGGACAATGAAGGTTATCACACATGCGTCAAAATTGTACGATATAGCAAAAGGATATCTTAAACCTTCCTTTTAGATTAGAGAAAATGTATGACTTTATACTTTTGCATAAAAACAAT
>JAPYZO010001140.1:0-19475 GCA_030522905.1 Torymus flavipes | reverse complement strand
GAATAAATCCTGGAACAGGGGTTCAATATTTTTTGCTCTAAAACACGATATTTCAATTTGGAACAAATCCGTGACCCAAAGGTTATGCACTCTCCTTATGAGTAGCTATGATTTTATGAAATACTTTCGCTAGATGACACAGATTCGCAATAGGCCGGGTATCTGAGACTGATTGAGGATTATTACATTTATTTAAATGGATAATGAAGGCTCTCTTCCAGAGGTCCGGATAATTGTTTGTGCTAATGGAACAATTAATGATTTGAACTGAAAAACGTAAAAGTGGTAACAGTAGATTCTCGAGATATTTCCAAGGAAGACCATCTGGGCTTTGACCTTGGGATTTGCTAGAAAGCATTCGCGCAGTTTCGTAGACTTCAGCAGTGGTTATCTCGTGAAAACATAGTGTACTGTCGCCGATAGCTTGGATAGATACTACTATTTCATCCAGCGAATTTGGAGGACAAGGGGGTGTGCACATGCAACTAAACTGTAGAACGAGTTTAACTCCTGCGCAGTAAAACTATTACAACTCAAATTATTTGTATCTACAGTTAGTCCCTCCTTCCTCAAAATACACCAGATGCGACCACTATCATTAGTCGAGGCTACTTCGCTTCTCAAATACGCTTGCCTAGAAGATTACATAAGTACTTTTATTCATGACGCTTAGCACGATAGTCCATAAGTAGTTAGTATAGTATGTTTCTCTCTTTACAGAGTTCTTTTATATCCGCTGTTATCCATGGCTCTGAGCGTCTCGACATAGAACGAGTTACATACGGAGCGTGACGATCTAGGCTATGCTGGAGTACCTAACTAAAATAATTAACAATACTAGACGGATCAGGATAAATATGATTTATAATAGGATTACATGATAACGCAGTAACAATATCTTCAGACATCTTTTTTTTATCGCAGCTTCTAAAATTACGGTATGTTACAGTTTTATTACTAATCTTATCTGCTACAAACTTATAGACTAAAGTAATCACTAAATGCCCTGCCGCAATCGGAGAGTCGGTCTTACTGAATAATATGAAAGACGGGACGCGTTAAGAGAAAAAATTTGAGCATTTCCATACGTTGCTTGAGGGAGTTTGCGTTGAAGAAGCAGACTCTTAGGCCATTGTTCTGAGACACTGAAATGTGAGATGTGTGTGATTGAGGTGGGCATGAAGGTATGAGATGAATTTCATTAGGAGAGAGATGAGAATGTGATGAGCCTATTCTAAAAATGATTTAAGTTGCTCAACAGAAGAGATGATCGTCGCGCGGTCTTCTTTCTTTTTTTAGTGTATATTTTGCCATGGCTTACGAAGATTATAAAAGCTTTCTTTTTTGCTTCGAGGTGGGCAGATATACGAAGCTGATGTACATCTGATAGGAGCCACTCATTAATGTTGATTAGAGAAGGAGGCAGCGCTGGTGAGGCATTTGCCTGTGTTAGCAGCTCAGCACTAAGCTGTGATGTGTGCATCTTCCTCGTTTTTTTTGATCCGATGAGAAAAAAAAAAATGTTGTCCCGTTTTACAAGAATTTTTCTTGATTTTTTTTTTTATTTCTTCTATATTTTTAACATTTTTCTGATGTAAAAATTTTTTCTATCATTTAATCCAAAAAACTTGTTTCATCCATGATTATGGTTCTGGGCCATATAACGGGCCCATACCTAGGTCTACGCTGAGGTAAAATATACCCCCTTTTATGTGTAAAAAGTGGGAAATAATTAGTTTACATTTATGTTCCAAATATGACTTTTTTTATTTCAGAAAAAAAGGTGTCTAGTCCCCTTAATGCCAATGTAGTTAATATGCCTACAATAGAATGAGCTCCGTATTGTTTCAAAATACAAGGTCAAATTTATTACAAAATAAATGCGGCTTTATATCCATCGAAAAATAATGATCCAGAATACTGTCAGCTTTTTATTGCAGATCCACAACAAGCATCGATTATAGAATTGCGGCTAACGTATTGGCAAACAAATAATGTATAGTTTAGAACTACTGATAAGAGAAAATAATTTATTTTCCAAGTTATATCTAATGATCAAGAAAGAAATTGAGTAACAACGTAAATTATTGAGTAATGATACAGGGCTTAAATTATAACTAATTTTTAGTTTAAAACCTGGCAAAGAACAAATAAGGTTGCTGTGGTTTTGGTACCGCAGTTGATGGTGAGATTCCTGAATAATATGTGACTATCTGTACTAAGGCTACGCGTGTATTGCAATTGCAAAACGTAGAACCTATGGTATATCCACTGTTATATTCTCATGGATAGCAAGATTTGCATAAAAATATAGTGAAAATAAATAATAGAAAATTCGTAGTATATAGTGATAATGTACAAGAAGAACAAAGTAATCATCGAGTAACTAGGGTTTCCTACGTTAAATATAGAATAGAATTAAGGCCTAATACATTCAATGCATTTTTGTTAGGTCGCAGATTATTTTAACAACAGATCGTTGAATGCTACATTAAAATTTAGAGGGATCATATTGAATATACTCGGCGCAAACAAATACAACTACGTGTGGAATCATAGCAAGAAATAGTTGATCATTTGAGTAATACTGCAAATGATATGAATTGTCAAGTGGGTCAAATAGTTATATTGCCATTAGTAGCGCGCCCAACATTCCAGTGTAATATTTAATTTTAAAAAAGTGACATTTACAGTCTCAAAGATTATGAGAGCAGCGAAAATAACAAAATAAACGGATGTTTTTTTATGTTAGAAGTTATGTTCGAACACATTACTAAAATATAAATATTTTTAAATTCTGTGTAAAAAAACATAATTTTTTGTTTTTTGATAGATACGATATTTCTTTTAGAACCTGAGAAATAAAATAAAGAAAATTTAGTGAAATGAAACCCTTTTTGGAGTTTATGTCGCAGGGGTTGAAAGGAAGAGAGTTTACTGGAATCGCAAAAATTTGCTTAAAAGCCAATAAAATTATTAATTACAATTTTTGTTCTATCGATCTTAAAGGAAAATCCAACACAGGCATTTTTGACTATCTTAACCAGCAGGTTGAATCATTAAAATTTGACCAGTGGTACACTTCATAGGATCCTACTTATAAAAATATAAAACGGTTTAAAAAATAAAGCCGTGAATAGTCTGAATTTGCATTCAATGATTATGTAAAAAATTGGTGCAAAATGGTCCCAAAATTGATAAATACAAGTTTTGATAAATATCAAAAGAAATTACTATACTACAAGATTTATCTATGGACATAGTTTTTTCTTAAAATTAAAGATTTGTAACGATAGGGCTCCAACCCCTGCCGGACGCTCTGGAGTTTATCAGGATTCGGGTGTGAGGGATAAGAAGGATCAGGTAGCTTAGAATGCAATTATAAGTCACTATGGATGAGAGTCGAAAAATATAAAGTTTAGCGATTAAATCTAACTATTTAAATAATATATAATATGTGAAGTAATAAAAAAGTTTAACAAAAGAGAAGTGTCTATGGGATCTCGGCCACGCCGTTGGTTAAGCTATCTGACACATAAATCCAGAAAATGCACTTGCTACAGATCGCTTTACGAATCGTGCGCTAACGCCCTCTCGCGGTGGGCGGTTGTCGCCCGCAGTCGTGCGCTGGGATATGGAACGAGTATCGACTGGATATTTGTCGAGTCATACGGTCTATATCGCGTACGTCAGCCAGAAATATCGTTGTTTTTGTTCCGTTTACAGGACTGTGTCAGTCAGTCACCTGAGTACGCGTGAGCATGAAAACAAGGTGACAGTTGACCCCAGGAGTCAGTTTGTCTCTAACTTGTGTGTATACGATGGTGGATCCAGGACTGGTTCCGGTGTTCCTTTGTCTGCGGACCGTGAAAAGCCCTCACCTGCACACGTGTGTGCACGAGGCATGGTGTGGAGTCTTATTCTGGAGGTTCGTCTGTCGCTGCCTCGTGTGTGCACAACAGCAGGGACAGCTCGTGTTCCGGGGTTCTTGGTGTCGTATGCCTAACGTCAGTTCTTGTTCCCGTAGTGACGTGTGTGCATGTACATTAGTGGGCTATGAGGGGCCAAGTCATTCCTCTCCAATCTCGTGTGTGCACGACGGTAGGTATAGATAGAGCCAGGATACCTCTAAAATCCCTGTTCCGATCCTTTGCTGACTCCTGGTATACGTGTGTGCATGTCGCACTAGGTGTCTGTATTCCTGAAGTCACCTTATGCCTATCGACGTGTGTACACGACGATAGTAATAGCAGTCACTCCGGGTGAAAGTGACGAGTCTAAGTGCACAGTGATATTGATCAGTCAGGAACGAAAACAGGGTCGGTTGGGCGATCGGTAAAGGTCTGCTAATCAGTCGGATCAGTGCGATTTATATAATCGAGGTTTCGCGAGAGGCTGCGTGCGCCAGTGGGACGACGTGATGATCCTGAACTACCTGATCTGATGAGGGACGCCGCATGCACCCGCGCCAATGTAAATTACTAACCTAAACTGATGCGAGACGCTTACTAACCTAATCTGTCTTAGAAACGAGTAGCATCGTTGCAGATTTATAGATAATATTTCTGTGATAAAAAAAAAAAGTTTTTTGATCATTTTCAACGTTACTCTACAGCTAATAACTACATAGAAAAGCTTCGTATTAAATAAAATATTACAATTAAGAAGTGCACACGTGCATAAGTGTACATATCTGCTGGCATGAGCAATACAACAAGGTGTATTGTCTAAAGATCTTTAGTGCATTTAGGCTGCGTTACAACAGTATATTTTATTCACTATAAAGGAATTATTCAAATTTTAATTCGTGTTGCAACATTCGCCGCTCTGGATTACAAAACCAGCATCATTAAATACCATTTTTATTTTGGTATGCTATAAAAAATAAAAATTTATTTCATTATTTAGGGAACTAATATGCTTTACGTACCTTTATAAAAGTAGTTGTAATTTAAATCATCAACTATTTTTTCATAAATCATGGCGCCACATATACTGAGTTCCTAAAATAATGAGAAAAATATATTTTTAATATTCGATATTATAAATCTCTATACAAAAGAAGCATGTAATTAGGGTTCAAAAATATTTAATTAGTCATTTTATAATTTGTAATGAATAAATAATTTGTGGCTGCTCAGTATTTATCCCGCTACAAATCATGCATGCAATGGCGAGCGGAACTCGTACAATGCGCGCCGCATGTAAATCTGAATAAAGGAAATGTACGGGAGAACGGGTTTATTTTAAGACAACTCGCCACAAGTAAAATGAGTTTCTGGAATCTAATAGACAAAGAGAGAACAAAGCGATACGCAGGTCCGAAGCGCAAGAGCCCATGTCACCGAGAGCGAGAGAGAGAGAGAGAGAGCGAGAGAGAGAGAGAGAGAATCCTGCCGGTACTTACAAAGGCTGCGCTGTCGCTGTTACCGATTATCCGGTTATCGCCTTGCCGCAGTACTGGTTGCACGAATGTCGCTCGGGTGCAGACAGGAGCCCCGTCCTCACCCACACGTATTAACAGTCACCTGGAATCGCCAGATACTCACTAATCGAGACGGGAGCGCGGGCACTGTCCATAAAATAGCAGGACAAGAATCTCTCTCTCTCTCTCTCTCTCTCTCTCTCTCTCTCTCTCTCTCTCTCTCTCTCTCTTTGCCACTGCTACCAACTTGCAGGCCATCCAAACGGCGCACAGTGGGCTAAAAGGTAACAAAAATGTTCAAAATTAATGTTTAGCGCGAAAAAAATAGTTAAAAAATTCTGGTTCCATTTATTCGCTAGCTTTTATTATAGGCTTTCAGAAACCATTTCCGTTGATATGTTTTTTATTTGTGTTAGATATGTTGTATATACCATAAGCAGATATATTATTTGAAATATCTTTCGAACACATGACATTAACATTTATTCAATCTTATAGTTTTTTAATACTTATAAAAGTATAAATAATGATTTTTTGGGTAGGATCTCTAGCAACAGAGATATCTCTAAAAATTTCTTTTTTTTACATAAAACGCCATAACTTCGTAGAGTTGCTATAAATTTTGTAAAATTGCTATCAGCGATCCCGAAAGCCCACATATTATATGAATTTAAAAAAATTTTTTTAAATTAAAGATTGTTCAAAAAGTTATTGATCATATTGAATTCGTTATTTTTTTGCTAATCGAATAGCATATTCGTAATCAGTGACCCAAAAAATCATTATTTATAATTTTATAAGTATCCAAAAACTCTATAAGATTGAATAAATGATGAAGATTGAATATTTCAAATAATATATCTGCTTATCGTATATACAACATATCTAACACAAATAAATAACATATCACTGTGCGGCGTGCCAGTCTGCTCCGAAACAACACCCGCCCAAGAAAAACTCACCTAGTCACGCGACTATTAACACCAATAATTCCGAAAAAGGCAAGGAGCAGCACAGTCGGTCAAATCGGCGCAAGCTCCGTGACTAGGACAGACTTGTGCTGCAGGAGGTAGGGATGGGTCTTCACTTAAGGCTGGGTTTATAAATATCAACTCCATCAGACCACGCCTCGACAAACTTCGTATATACCTGGCCGAGGATCCTTCCTATCACCTCTTTGGTATAGCGGAGTGATGGTTGGGACCGATTGTCGACGACAATCTCATTCAAATCAAGCGCTACTCGGGGATTAGTCAGAATCGTAACATAAATGGCGGTGGAGTTGCCCTGGATATGCATAATGACTTTAAAATTACGAAACTGGCATCATCCAGTACTCTTGGATTGGGAAGACCGGAGATTCCGGAGTATTTATTCTGTCCCGTAGAGCAAGGTGATTTTCCCCCCATTTTCGTCGGTGTCAGATAGATGACCCCCACACGCAGCTATGAAGAAAGACGCCGATCTCTTTGACGTATTGTGCGATCTTGCACCGAGTATAGCCATAGACTCATCATGGGGGATCTGAATGCAGATTGGTCGTCAGCAACTGATGGGCATGCCAACACTATAAGGAACCTGGCCAAAGAATTTGTCTCTGAAAATCGTGCAGCATGATCCAACTCACCATAAAACTATAACAACTCACAAATAGATTGATTTGATCCTTGTAGATGACAATGACGAGTTGCTGGATTATAAGAATGAATGCTTACCCGGTTGCGGTAAACGTGCCATCATTGATGCTACCATCTCACACTATGTGCCAACCTCTGTCAAAGGCTTTTCCTCTTACAGAGATTATAAAAATATTTATCCTACTACTCTGAATGAGCTGCTTGCACATATGGAGGGGGCTTTAAATAATCTAAACTCGAATTTAAACCTAGCTGTCAATAAACTAGCACCCTTAAAAACTGTAAAGCCCAGTAAAAAATATGCCTTGGCTTGGTTAAGAGCTGAGGCAACTCATTGACAAGCGCAATGCCACTCACAGACGCTACAATCGTACTGGGCGGTCGGCGGGGTTTGAGGAGTTTCTTCGGCTCAGCAACGAGGTCGACTTACGAATTCCTCAGGAGCGTATCATTCCTTCACAAACATCTTTCGGACGCTCTTGATGCTAACAAAGATATTTTGTCGGCTTCGTGCAATAAGGTACCAACTCAGAATCCGGTTGGAAAAAGTACCACCTCAAATTCCGTTTCGAAAAGATACCACCTCAGGATTCAGTTAGAAATGGTACCAACTCAGAATTCGCTTGGAAAAGGGATCAATTTTTCTTGAAATTTAAGTTGGCATCACTGATAAAAAAATAGTCCATTACGCAACTAGTGCGAAAAATAGATCGAATCGTGCGGGGATAATTTTTCCTAGCTCTTGGAAGCGGGCGCAGGTAATCGCACTCAAGAAAAATGCAACCTCATCTGCCCCCTCGGACTTTCGTCCAATAAGCATTGATATCAGAAAACTGTTACTTTTTGACTTCGGCAAAGCCTTTAACACCATCTCACCGACAAAACTTCTGCGTAAACTCCGCCTTTTGGGATTATCTAGGTCCGCTCTCCTGTGGATTAAATCATATTTTCAGGATCGTATCCAGATGGTCTATTTCAATAAAAGTGGAAATTCTGATTGGCTAGAAACTAATCTGGGAGTTCCGCAGGGTTTCGTCCTGGGTCCTCTGCTATTTTGTCTATACGTAAACGACCTGCGAGACAGACTAGACGGACATACTATCAAACATATATTTTACGCAGACGACCTCCAGATTTACATTCACGCTACCAAGAACAAAATTTCGAAGGGCGTGGCTCGACTATTTGATGCGGCACGAATGGTGGCTGAATGGGCTGAGAGCTCTGGACTGCATCTCAATGCTGGCAAGACCAAAGCAATCCTATCTGGCTCGAGGACAGGTCTGAATTATGTAAACTCGTTGGGATTGTAAGGTATCGGTCTATGTTCTGGAGCGCTCGTCCCATTCAGTAGCGAAGTTGTGGGACCCGGTGTTACTCTTGATAGCAAATTAACATGGAAACCGCACATTGAACAACCTGCAAAGAAAGTCAATAAAGCTCTACAGAGTTTGCGGTTTATTGTATGTACCACTGAGATAATCCGCAAAAGATTAGTTGAGTCGTTAGTGCAACCACACTTGGACTACTTTACGGTGGTATACACGGACGCATCCAAAGATCAGCGTGAGAAAGTTCAACGATTAAGCAATGTATGTGTGAGGTATACCACTGATGCTAGAAAGGATGAGCACGCAATCCCCGACAAGAAACGCCTCCATACGGACTCATACACATCTTACTGCACAGCACTATTAATGTACGAAAAACTACGACTGCATGAGCCCAGTTATCTGACTGCCTTACTTACGAAGCACAAGCCTAAGCCTACCAGCAGGGGTGTACAGCCAGAACTTAAGACCCCCTGAAGTACAAAACGAGGAATAGGGCGTTTAAAGCTCAGAGTGTAAAACTTTGGAATTCTCCCCCTCCCTTCTTACGCCTATTACCATCATTCTCAACGTTCAAGAGGGTGTTGCGCCGGCACCTATTTGAGCTTGACGCCTAGCCTCTCCATGTAGACGGCTAGAAGCTGCGAACACGGAGACCTCTTACTAAAATAATATTTTGACTCTGCGAATTAACTTTAATATGCGATTTTTGGCTAAACAGCTGTGATACTTCTGAGTCCTACTGCGATATCTTATGAAAAGTCCTGACTACTACCGTGATATTTTAGGAAATGTATTTTTAACTGAGATATTTTCTTTACAATGTAGTACTACCAGCTGTGATATTTCCTATTTTTTCTATATTTACTATTTTTCGTCTAAGGGAAGGTCGACGTGTAGACATACGTATGTATTTTTCTTTCTATTTATGTATTTTATGTATTTTATCGTACAGTATTATTTATTTTAAGGTATTCTTATTTTTCATATTTTTATATTATAATTATATCTTTTTATTGTATTTTACTATAAACTATGCGTTTCATAAATCCTGTATTTATTGTTAAGCCGCGAAGGTAAATAAATGATCTCTCTCTCCCCCCCCCCCTCTCTGTCTCTCACTCTCTCTCGCTCTCTCTCCCTCTCTCTCTCTCGCTCTCTCCCTCTCTCTCTCTCGCTCTCTCTCTCTCTCTCTCTCTCTCTCTCTCTTCTGGTGTGTTGTCTGTTGAGTTGTCTGGTGTGTTGGCTGGTGAGACTGTCGCTAACACGAGGCTGTTGTTTGATGCTACCGAGGGTCTTAAAGACGACTTGCGGAAAGTCCACGGCGAAATAGAAAGTACCTATGGTGCTTGCTGGGCTTTAGAATCTAAGTTCGATCATAAATTGGACAGCTGTCCTCCTCTTACTGTTGACAGCCTTCCTGGCTCTATTTCTGACTCCGGAAGATATGTAGACCGATCTCCACGATAGTTGGACAACTGAATGTCGTGAAATAGTTATCAATGGTGTTTTGAGAAATAACTCAGAAATCTCACAAGAGAGTTTGTATAATATTGCTTTTGCGACAATCAGCACTGCCTTCCCTTCTCTCAGGAGGGGTGACATTGAGAGCGCCCGCGCTCTGCAACCGCATGGCCCTATTGGGGAGTTGAGTGGGCTGGAGGACGAGGGCTTGGAGTCTAGGTCGAGCACACTCCCTCTTTCTATTGCCAGGCTTACCACGTTGCGGGCTAAGCACGCTCTTCCCAATAATCATTTATCCACGAGTACAATCAAGCCTGACCTTGCTGGACCCGGACTCTGCTGCCTGCATGCAAAACCATGAAAATATTGAATAACGAAATGTTACCATCTGAGAGTTCAGGCTTTTCCAGGCGCGGGAACTGGGCTTTAAGTTCTACTCCAGTACTCTATTTTACTGACAGAACTCGGTAAAACAGAGTACAGGATTACAACACCCCCTTAAGGAGGTTGGCTACATTAACTCGTACGGAGCAGCGGGAAGAAGTCTCCTCGCACCGCGCGCGCGGCCTCGATCACCGGCCCATCTCACAGCCTACGAGCTCAATCGTTTGTTTACGTTTTGCTGCAGTACTCAGAATCGACATTGTCTATCGCGTTCAGATTTCGGATACAATTCTCCTGTATATTTTCTATATTGCCAGTAGTTTTGAAGTTGAATTATTCCAAAACTGACTTGTCAATCGATCTGAAATTTCGCACAATCTATAGAAAATGAATCAAAGAACAAAAATATCAAGTTCTTGTTGATGTAACCATTTTCGCATGTGATTCCTAGTTAGGCGCAAGGGCGGCGAACTCGTGCATGTTTTCGGAACAGCTGCCGACTTACAAGCTATTCACACGGCGTGCCAGCCTGCATCAAAACAACATCCAAACAATAAAAATAAATAAAAATTTACACAACAATGCTAACGAGACGCAAGAAGCAGCGTAGACTAGTGAGTCGGCACAGGCATCGTGATTAGTTTCGGCTACTGTTGGCAGGACGGGGGATGGGAATTTCCTTAGGGCGGGCTACCTTAACATCAACTTATTCAGATCGCGTATTGAAAGACGTACTGAAAGCGCACAGTTGAGCGCCATTACTTTATCGCAGCGTGGCACGCCGACAAAGTCTCGCGGGACTCCTCGCGTCGACACCAGCTCCACTGACACGTAAGCCCGAGCAGAATTTGAATTTGAATTTCAAAATTTTTAGGTATAAGACCACCTTAATGGCCAAATCCATCTCAAATCAAGTGGAGCGCGTATCCCTATGTCACCGATCATTTTGGAATTAAAGTATTCATGTTCTTCTCTAAAAATTATTTGACCCGTATATTTTGATTTTTTTATTGCATCAAAATTTCATGCGTTCAGCAATGCTGAAAAATTCTGAGAAAATTCTTACTTGGAAAAAATTTTTTCAATGTAATTTTCAATCAGCTATTGCTTCATCAGTTTTTTAAGCTTTTTAACATGTAATACATAATTTCACTAAGGTTTGAGCCCTCTGTCACGTTCGTTATGTTATTTTAAAACAGAATAAAAAATGCACGAGTTATGCACTTTTTACTGAACTAGCGATATTCAAACACGCTTCGCGCGTTGTTTTCTATTTTGCGGTTCTGTATGCTATATTCATTACGTTTTAGTTTTAATTTATTTATGTATTTTTTCAAAGCCAGAAGTTAATCATTTTTATACTACTCCAAGTTCAAAATCACAATCTTAATATGATTATTCGGCTCTCGTGGTATAAAATAGGAAACTGGTGCGGAAAACCAATTTCATCTAATAAAATATTAAACTATACTATTATTAATTTACTTTTATTACATTAAAAGTCATTCAGTCATTGAATGTTAAAATTCCGTTTTAAAAATTGAAACAATGTAAATTTCTCGCGCCTTTTTGTAATCGGTCAATCAAAATCAAGCCTTTAGATGCTTCAACATGGCCGCTCATCACTTGTTTAAGAACGGAAAATGCAGTTTTCTCGAAAATCTCTATTTTATTTGCCTCAATTTTCTTTTGTCGTCATAGAGGACCTAAATACCTATCTAGATGTATGTGTGAGATTCCCGATCCGTGACCAGGACTAGCGATCATTAATGAGATAATACACAAGCAAATTTTTCACGTTTAACCCTTACATATAGTCAATAGTATAACAGTCAATATAAAGGTTTTTATCTTTGTGCGTCAGCAATGTATAGGTACAAAGTATGTTTTGTAATTTTTATTTTTGTCTTTTAGATTTTTTAGTTTTATAACTACCTTTATTTTTCTGCTTTATTGTTCTTACTTCAGTAGGTGACAAACAGCTATCTTTGCTGTCAAACAATATACTTTATCATTACACGTTTCTTTAATCCATAAATGAGTTTTTGGAATCCCAGGATACTTAGGAGTAGGAAGTCAATCAACATTTTTTATTTTTCTAAACTCTTCTACGTCAACGTCTTGTAAATTTATTATTTTGATTGGATCTGTATATTTTTAAACGTCCTCTACAAAATCATTAGCATTTTGAATGGATTTTTCATAGGGCTCTCGAAGATTATGCGAAGTATCATTGTTCGTGCGAAGCAAACAGCCTTTGTTTCTCCCGCGCTCACGTGGACGCTCCCTGGTGGTCGAGAGCGTAGCTTCTCCCGCTCGGTGCAAGCGGCGCTACTGGAGCGAAGAAAGGCTGGCGTCAGTCGCTTCCCAGCGAGGCTCCAGAGCAGTCGCTTGGTACGAAGACCTTCTTTTGAAACGCTTCTTACGTTCTTGTTTTCGATCGTGCTATCGTGTTTAATAAGTGTGTTTAATAAAGATTGTTTTGACCATCAAAGTGTCTTTGTGTATCCGAAACTCCTTTCAGACTGCCCTCCTTCCTCATTACCGGATACCCTTGGTGAGGCCCAGGTTCGCCTTCTTTTGAAGTCAAGTCTATCAGAGCGACGCGACATGGTGCGACGTGTGAATCTCTGTTTCAATTGCCTGAATCCGGGCCATCGGGTGAATGCTTGCCCCTCGAGCCAAACGTGTAAGGAATGCCGAGGTCAGCAGCACACGCTTCTACATCGCTCACTTAAAAGACGCACCCTTGCCAATTCGACTATCGGTAGTCCCAAGAGATTCCGAAGGCCCGAAACTCCTGTTGACTCGAGCAGGTCCGGAAAAGACGATGATCCCGAGGTGCCCAGTTGAGTGTCGCTATTGTCCACCGCTCGGATGACGCTGGTTAGCGCTGGTGGTCAGATGTCACGCGCAAGGGGACTTCTCAATTCCGGATCTGAAGCCAGCTTCGTTTCCGAGGCCTTGTTCCAGAGGCTGGGAGCCCCTTATCGGGCAGTCGACGTCGAGAGTAGTGCCATTGGAGGGGACCGCAGTGAATCCTCACAGCGGAGCATCACGCTGAAGATCATCACTCACGAAGGACTACTACACATACCGGCTTATGTGGTGCATGAACTCGGCATAATTTCCCCTAAAATTGACGTAAGAGAGACGGATTGGCCCGATCTCTTGGATCTTCAGCTGGCAGATCCTGATTATCGCCAGAAGACAAGGGTTGATCTCCTGATCAGAGCCGACCTTTATTCAACTCTGCTGCGCAAGGGCCTTCACTGAAGTCCATCCGGCGCCCTTGTTGCTTAAAATACGTCACTGGGGTGGGTGATCTCAGGCGTCTCGGTTTCTTTAACCTCAGGTTCTCCTAATACCGACACACCTGACCTAGTCTCAACTTTCTTCTGTGAAGTCCAGCTCTCCAACGATATCCTTAGAAAGTTCTGGGAGCTGGAAGACTTTTTCTTACAACTATATAATATAGGAATATATATATATATATATATATATATATATATATATATATATATATATATATGCACTTACATTAATATTTTATATTATTTTTAGGTCGTTTCTATTTTTAATAAATTTATCTTTACATAGACTCTTAGTGAATATGTCCGCTATATTTTTTTTAGTTTCTATCTTTACAATGTCGATAACACCCTTGTCGTAATTCTCATTTACATAATGTCATTGTACTTCAATGTGCTTAGAATTTTTTGTTAAGTTACCGAATTTACCTATTGCTACTGCGCCTGAGTTATCCTCGTATATTTTGACAGGATTTTTAAATGTCATATTGAAGGTGTCTTTCAAGAGATTAATTACAAATAATATTTCCATAGTCGCTTCAGACAATGCAATTTATTCAGCAAATGTTGAATTTTTAGTCACAGTTTTTTGATTCTGTGTTTTCGAATAGATTATATTTCCAAACATTCTAATAACAAATCCGGTGGTTGACTTTCTGTCAATGTTATCACCTGCAAAGTCTGAATTGACCATACAATCGAGTTTATCCTTATTTGAATTACAACAATAAGTTAATTTTAGATGTTTCGTTTTGTATAGATACTTTAACATTCTGAAATTTAAATCTACTTAAGTAGTTGTATTATATAATAATTCACCTATTATATTTCGATATTTTATTGTTTCATCGGTTTTGTTAGCCTGTTCAAGTTTTAAATTTGTTTCCATCGGAGTATCATACAATCTCGCGTTTTCTAAATTGTACTTCACAGTCAATGATTCTATATATTTCTGTTGACTTAAAGTCATTATACCTTTTTTGTTATTATAATCAATGTCGATTCCTATATATGATTTGATTTTTCCTAGATCTTTCATAACAAATCTTTCTATTAAAGCAGATTTAACTTCATTAATTTTATCTTTATTTTTACAGCATATTGAGAGATCATCTACAAATACTAAAATATATATAGTATCATCGTCTGTGTTATTTACATATAAACACTAATCATAATTGTTTCTTATGATCCCGAGTTCACTCACGCATTCATCAAATATCTCATACCAAGCCTTTGGGCTTTCCCTCAATCCGTATAATGCTTTTAATAATTTACAGACTTTATTTTTATCGGTTTCATAACCTTGTGGTTCATGAATATAAACTTCTTATTTTACTTTCCCGTTAAGAAATGCTGTTTCTACAGCCATTTGTTTTATAAACAGATTATTTACGCAACAATAACTTAACAAAGTTTTTAACGTTTCCATTTTTCCTACTGGCAAATAAACATTTTCTTGATATTCTTTATGTTGGAAACTGCGTGAACTACTCACCCTCGGCAGGTGGCAACTCAGAAAGGCAGTGGAACTGATAACGGGGTACTGTGACCTGAGGGGGTTCCAACGCAAAATAGGTAAGGCAAGCTCCCCACACTGTCCTGGGTGCGGGGAAGATTGCGAAGAAACGCCAATCCACGTGATCTGTGAGTGCCCTGCACTGTCGGACTCCAGAAGGAAGTGGTTTGGCGGGATGGTAGCCATACCAGAAGAGATCAGGGAGCACAGCATTAGGGGGGTCCTTGAATACTGCTCAGCCGCCCCTAATGTGGGCCCCGAGGTAGGTGGGAAATAACGTACAATGGCAAGCAAGCTAAGGGCGCTACACCGCTATGGTCCCCGCGAGTTTTCAATCTAATCTAATCTAAATGCTATTGTTATGCTCATTAGAAATATTAGTATACATGAGGGCTTCTGTAATAGGATACGTTTAAGGTTATAGACTTCAATAATAATTTATTGAAATGTAAATTTTAACAGGTGATAAAATCGGAAAAATAATATTTTTAAATCGTATCACGTTATATTCTGATAATCAATATCCATTTACTTTTAAAAGAATACAATTTCCTGTTAAATTATCTTTTGCTATGACTATTAATAAAGCCCAGGGACAAACATTTTCTAACGTAATTATAGATCCACTATATAAATATGGCAAAATATGGCATCACGCAAAATTTTGTAACGCTAGAAGTAAAAAAAAGAGAGAGAGAGAGGGAGAGAGAGAGATCGAGAGAGAGAGCGAGAGAGAGAGAGGGAGAGAGAGAGAGATCGAGAGAGAGAGAGAGAGAGAGAGAGATGCGCAGACGCATGGTAGCTAGGTCTCGGTGGGTATAAAAGGCCGGCCGCAGAGCAGCTTCGCTCAGATGAAACCGGGTGCTTGAGGAGGTAACATGCCTCTGGGACAGCGAAGTATGTTTATTAGCTACTTAGGATTAGGTTACATTTGGTATGCACTTGTCTGCCTTACATGGCTATCTCGTGATGACGACTACGACTGACTGTCTGTGCGAGCGCTGTCGACGCTCGCGATACTCTCATACTGCTCACACACACACGCTCATGTATGTAGGTATGTTCAGGTGCGTAGTATTTATACATATTCCAACTTGTAAATGGTCCTTTCCAATTTTTGTACTGATAAAATAAATCATTATCAAAAAACATTGTGATAGACAATCAAACAAAAACAATTTTAAAATGAATACAGAATTTATTGTTTATCATCAAGAGACTGTTGATTAAAGGATGACAAGTTTTAATTGTAAAAAAAAAAGAAAAGTATTTTTGGACTGTATTATTTTGCTGACAACATTTGATTCAAATATGAAAAATATTATTTAAAAATATTAATAAAAATATTTAAATTTCTATTTTGTAAAAAATGGACGTTATCTGTTCTACATGACAAATAAATAAGAGTTTATACTATCTACTTTTTTATTTTTTCAACATTAAATTTAATAGATTACATTAAATAAATAAAATACATTAATTGTAAATAGAACACACCGTACCCGTGCTAGAGCCCTTTCTACTGTCGGCTGTTTCCTAAATCTACGTTTTTTTTCCTATGCTCTATTAACCATATACCAGACTTATTTATCGTTATTTTTGAGTTACAACAAAATTTTAGAACAGGAAATTACCACAATTAAATGATTGGTTTGTTGCATCATGTACCTAGAATCAATAGAACGTCAACAAAATGAACTTGCAGAATACATTAACAAATCCATTTACCTGACGATTTACGTTATGATTTACGTTACATAATTATCGCAGTCTATTCAGGAGAATGCAGTTACATTAAAGGCGTGCGTAGCGCGCCCAACCGTCTAGTATAAAAAAAGTAATTCTATAACTAGCAATAAGAGTATTAAACTTCCGAAAACAAAAAAGGCTGTTAGCAATTAAAATAGCTACATGGTAGCACTAAAGACTTATATAATAGTAATATACTAGTCTATCCAAAGAATTAAAAAGTTTATATAGTAACGACAATAATAAGAAATACACGTGTAAGAATAAGCTCAAAACTAATATAATATCTAGGTAGAATATATCATTATTATACTCCAATGGAAATATTAAATGTATGAAAAGGTTGTCACGGGGTGGTTATTAGGGCTAAGACACGTTTCTCATACGTGTCTTAGTTGAAAACCACTGGGTTGTCGGTTCAACTCTCGTAGAACCGATAGCCAGATTAGGTTCGCAGACGCTACAACGTCGTGCAATGCTAAACCTAATCTGGTTACTTACCGTGCAACACGCAAGTCGTAGACTTGCGCTTTATTTCTCACCAGGGACTCGAACTCTGGTACGTGTGCCGGCTGCTCAGATGTTAACGATACGTTCTCCTTAACGTAACGACCGCGGAGGCGGCTGGGAATGGGGAACGACTAAGGTCGCGAAATCATAACTCGAGCGGTTAAGGTTAATAACAAAAGACTATTGTTTATTGAATTAAATGGTTAAGATGTAATAAATGAGTTGTATAATAAATAAGCTGAATCTAGTTTAACGTGAATCAATGGAAATTATTGAGGAGTGAGATTAATATGTCGAGTTTCCTACCTAACGGTGCGCCAGCACAATATTACAGACGTCAGCAGTCTCGCAAGCTGACATCGCGTTCGCGGTAATTTGCGCCGCGCACGTGAGGTAATATACGCCACACGTGCACGGTATTCTACGAGCGCGCTCGCCGAGTACAGCGGCGAGGGGAGAGAGAGCGATCGCGGTCGCCGCGCGACGCACACACGTATAAGTGCGAGAGAGAAAGCAAATAGTGGCGCTGCTCGTCTACACACCTGTGGCGCTCGTTTGCCGGCTTTAAACGGCCGTTAGTACAACCTTGCCTGTGACCTTAGAATATGCGAGAGCTCGGGTCTACTTTCTCTCTTTCCACACTAGCTCTCTCTCCGCACGAGGCTGCCTAATCTAACCCGGTGTCCAGGTGCGACGAACCTGGACAAGCGGTTACGCGAGTCTATTCGCGGCGCGGAAGACACGTACGTGCACGCTTACCTTATTCGGAATTAAAATCGAACGGGCGCACAGCTCTGCTCTCCTGGTTCGTCTGGCTTCACGTCGGACCTCCTTCTGCCAGACGTCGAAGTCAGTAGACGAGTTGCGGCGTATCGGCAAACATGGCAGTTGGAGATGGTGCGGAAGGTTGATCTCGCCTGTCGCACGATCGCGTGGTATATCCTAGAACCCCCGCGTAAGTACGCGACCTCGGCTTTCCTAAATCACTCCAAACGGTTCGGCACTAATTAATTCTCCGCTTTCACCGTATTTATCGCGAAAATCTAGCGTAAAACACACAAATCGATGATAATCGTGAGAGGATACTTTACGCGTGTTTCTCTGTGCGAGCAGAAGTAACAAGATGGATACGGCGCTCTCTCGCGCCGACTCGCTCGTCATGTCGTCGACGCAGCTCCGATTCTGCATCGACGCGTCATATCGCGTTCCCCAGCGTGAGGCACTGAGTTGCCTCAAGTATACCGACGTCGATACGGCAGGCCGTGACAAGGTATCGAAATGTACATAAATATGTCAAAATGTATCAAAATGTTTTAAAAGGTATCAAAAGGTATAAAAATGTATTAAAATGTATCAAAAGATATCAAAGTGTTCTTCAAAAGTTACGAAACGCAACCTCTATATACAATTTGATACATTTTAATACCTTTTGATACCGTTTAATATCTTTCAATACCTTTTAATACATTTTGATACATTTTGGTACATTTTGGTACATTTTGATACTTCTTATAATTAACACTTCAGTTTTTGTAAGGTTTTGAAATTTTGTTTGTGAAATATTTAATATCTAGATACTTGGTTTTTAAGTTAGTCTGTAAGTATACTTATATTGTACCAGCCCCTGTTCAGGTAGTTATACCTATTTATATACAAAATCATTTTTCGATAAAAAAAAAAATTTATAGATGAAAGAAACATTAGACACGCTCTGGTACACTTATATACATTAATACCTTTTGATACCTTTTAATACATTTTGATACATTTTGATACATTTTGACATATTTATGTACTTTTTGATGAAAAAACTACTTTGAAAAAAAAATATTTTTTTACATTAAATTATTTTTAATTTTCATAAATTTTTGTACATTTAGAAACACTTTGACATATTCATGTACATTACGATACGTTTTAAATATGTAGAAAATAATAGAAATAATTTTTTTAATATTTAGGAAATATATAGAAAGATATCAAAATGTATCAAAAGGTATCAAAAGGTATTAATGAATATTTGTTTGTATAAATGAATGGAAATGGATCAAAATGTATCAAAATGTATCAAAATGTATCAAAATGTATCAAAATGTATCAAAATGTATCAAAATGTATCAAAATGTATCAAAATGTATCAAAATG
>JAPYZO010001139.1:0-19807 GCA_030522905.1 Torymus flavipes | reverse complement strand
ATGCCATTTATTAGTGCGTTTGAATTTCCATTTGAACTTTAGAAATAATGATAGATAGTTTCAAGAGAAAGGGCAACTATGTCTTGGTTTTGCGTAATTGGTTCTACTTATTTAGTTATAAGTATTTTTGTATCGATAAAAATTGGGTATGACACCCCGTTAAGATTGACCAGATCGCTCGTTGTTATTATAGACAATATTTTGGAAGTATCTGTTTTCCGAGCCAATACGGTATCGCCTGAGGTCCACACATGCTTATATCCATGCTTGTCTCCACGCACCCTCGCCATTGCGCGCAGCTTATACGTATAACGCGGTAGCATTTCAAAAGCTGATCCCTCAGTAAAAGGGCCATTTGGCACTAGGTCCGCGAAAACTATTTTTTCTTGCTCTTTTTTTGTCGAGGACTTGCAATGCTATGTCAGGCGTACTAAATCTTAAGATAAAGGATTTAAATTCACGAGATTCGCGGTGATCTGGATTATTTTCCGGGGCAAGCGAGGAGGCGCGGTTGACGTGGGCATCAATGCTTGTTTTGTTGGCATTGAGAAAATTGTACGTAATGGCGCCACGATTCGCTGACGACATTTGGTTACAGTTTGGAGGAAGGGCTTCGGCATTTGATGCGGTTGACATGTTGATCACGGTTGCAACGTTCGGGCAAGTTAAAGCTTGAAGCTTAGTCGGCGACGAGGTAGTTAGACTAAACGAAGAGTCGGATAAGGTTAGATCGGGATCTATACCACGATGAGCGCCGAATGTATCGGCACACGCACCGACAGGTGGTATCGCAATTAGAAAAGATGTACCCGCGGTGGACGTAACCACGCTAGTAGAAAGTAACGCGAAAGATTTAACGCAACAATCTGTGGCTTTAGAAGACTTTAGATATCTAGTAACACTACCCGTGTGTACATTGATTTTACATTTATTACACCTTAGACGCTTATTCGCGATTCTCTTGTTGTTCATAACTTGGCGCAACATATAGTAACAAAGAGATTAACAAATCACTGGAAAAGCAGGAGTACAGTGAGGCGTCAAAAGCAGGTGGAAAAAATTGTCAATCCAGGCTACAGTTAATCATATGTTGCAATAAATATGTTTGATCGATACAGTCATGGACGATCTCCACCCCAAGTGTAGAAGAAGCTCGAAGGAATGAGAGAAACAGCGTTAATAACGTAAAACAAGTAAGAGCTATGCAGGGACGATGCTGCGTATTCACCAGAGAGAGTTCTAAATAGGGGTTCCCCGTTAATACTTTGACTTTCAAATGACCTTGAAATTCAAGTTCAAGGACAAAGTTATTGGTACCATTGGTACCCCTCTGTTCCTTTAATTTTTGTACAGGTCATTTTTTGATATCATTTCTTTTTTACAGAGGTTATCCACGTGGTCGAATTAAAATGAAACACACTGTATATACCTACCTACTACTATACAAGTGTAAATCTGGAACACCAATAATTGATGAAGTTTATTGCATGTCAATGTGTCAAAGAATGGATTACCAAGTATTTTAATAGTGACATTAATTGCTGGTTTACTATTTTGACAAAACAACGTGCTAACATACTAGGAAACTATTTAAACTGTATCTTATTTTTATAAGATGTTGAAACGCCTATAGTAAATTTTACTTTAACTATTAAAATAATGTAAGATAATTTATGTCGAGTATTTCTGATTATGACAATTAAAACGAGGATATCCAGCAATTACTAAAACCAGGAAATAGATGTAAGATTTTTTCAGATTATTAGAAGCGCATCAAAATACAAGAAGTATATAAATAAAAAGGCGGTAAAAGACGTATCAAAATTTCTTGATAGGGTTCACAACTGAACAATTTTCTCAAAAATTATGGATTTAAAATGATGTTTTATGTACACTTGACGGACATGTGCAAATGGCAATCATATCTGGACTGACGAGAATAACTGTGATCAAGACAAAAGTTATTATTATGTTATTATGTTTAAGGGAGGCAGTGCTTGCTATTATGTTTAAGGGAGGCAGTGCTTGGTCGCGCCATCACAAATATTGAACTTCATGTGATCAGTATATCCATTTTGCTAAAAGTGTCGTTTAATATAGGGCATAAATAATTCAAACAACTTGAGTTGTATGATAAGTGAAGTATTTAGGTAATCTATGGATCCAGAATCAATATGAAAGAATATATCCCTGCAACAATAGTATAATGTATGTGAGTGCAAATGAAACATCGGATAATTATGAAATAATTTATTGTTAGTTTTGTAACATAAAACCATGACGCTTTCTAGTGAAATAAATCTGTGAACTTTTGTATCAGTGAAATATACATCATTTTGTTGTATATTTTAAAAAATGAGTTGTGTAGAAAAAAGCATAAATGATTAAAATTAATGAAGTGGATAAATAAATGAATTTAAAAATGCATTTAAAAATATGGTTATTAGGTGATCTATGGATCCAAGGTCTATATGTAAGTGAACCTTAGAACACGAGTTTGTTATATGTGTGTATGTGAAAAAACCATTTGTTTGAAATAAACAATAAAAATTAGCACACAGAAATACACATCTGGTATTTGCGAAATAACTGGTTTTTCGTAATAGAAAAACATGATGCTTCCAAGTAAGATACGTTTGTGGGTTCTTATTTCAGTGATGAAATATACGTCATTTTGCGAAAAAATATGATTTAAAAGAACTGAAAAAAATGTTAACCTCAAATATTTCTGAAATTTATCCATTTGCCCAAAAAACTGTCTCGATTGGTATATAAAATCTACCACTACAAACAATTTTAAAGCGATTAAGCCAATTTTACTTTAGTTATGCAACAGCAAAAAAATCACTTCTTTTTATCAAATTCTTTTTTCTCCAAAAATTCTCCGAATATTTTTTATAACCAAAAAAAGATTCATGTAAATATCTTTTTTTAATTTCGAAATATAACCTCTTTACAAAAAAATAATCTTTTCATCAATAACAAAAATATAGCTATCGAAAAAAATTAGACTATATAAAAAGAAAATATTGAATTTTAAAAATGTTGTGTAGAATATGTTTGTGTAGAAAATTGTTGGATAGAGTTTTCTATTCTATGATATTACATCAAAAACATCGTGTAGAAAATGTTCGTGTCGAAATTATTTGATTAGAATATTTTTGTGTAGAAAAATGCTGCTGTTGTGGGACGTGGTTAGCCCACGAGTTTATTTGTGCAGCCCCACAGCTGCTATGCTCTGGATGCAAGGAGGTGGATGAGGATGAGGCGTAATTAAGTCTCTCCAGATCAACTGTAACAATCAGGTTTATTAGTTAATGCGTAAAGAGATACAAAAGGCGACCGTGCTAGGCAAGCGGCCGAGCGCACCTGGCGTGCGCCGCAGAGTCGGCGCAGGAGACGGGAGCGGGGAGCGAGCCTTGCCCCCACTCTAGCGCTAAAGGGAGGCAGTCCCCACACACTCCCCCTCTAGAAACGCAGTAATAAGATTTATAAGAGATTTCTCGCAGGCTTAACTTTTACAAAGTATACTTTTTTGGTCTAGTGATCAGGTACGCAATAGCTTAAATCTGTGGTTGTGCTTTCGCGTTTTAAGTTAAGCTTAATAATTAGTGAGTTGCTGAAGCTTTGCGTTACAAATTTTTGGCACGGAGCTTGTAATAACGAAAGCGTTCTTATGTAGAAAAGTCATAAATGCTAGGATCTACAAATGTTTAAGTACAGAGTAGTTAAATAAATGTTTCGTTCAGTCTCACAAGTTACAAAGTTTGCATAAGTCATTCCTTGATTAGGGTTATTTCGCATTAGGTAAATTGAAAGCAACTTTCTTTTTGGCAGGGTTGTGTTTTTATGTTTTTGGTTGGTGTGTTTTAGGATGGGTTGTGAAATCTCCCCTGTGTTACTGTTACACAGTGGAGACATGTTCGATCGGGGTATTTCTAGATCTTCCGGCACGAAGTGCGCCGGTTTTAGCAATTCGGTCAACACAACCCGAGGATTGCCCTTATAGTCGATTTTGAAGTCTAGGTCTGAGATGCGCTCTAGCACTTTGTACGGACCTGTGTAAGATCGTTCGAGGGATTTTTTGACAGCCGCTGTCCTTAGAAAATCGTGCGAGCAAGTGTGTAAATCTTTAAAAAAGAAGGAGCGAGGTTTGTGGCGATGGGCGACCGGTACTGGTCTGATTTCTCGCATGGGCGAGATGCGTTATGGCACATTAACGCTGCCTTGAGGCTGCGATGCCATCGTTCTACCATGCCGTTCGGCTGGATGGTAAGCGACTGTTCGCTTCCTTTGACAGCCGATGAACGAGAGGTACGCGAGGAAGATTTGAGATTCGAATTGAGAACCCTGGTCTGTCATTATGAATCTGGGTGAGCCGAAGCGCGCGACCCAGTGTTGTTGGAAGGCACGAAGTACTGTTGCCGCTGTCATGTCCTTTAAAGGAATAGCCTCAGCCCACCGAGAAAATCGGTCGATAACCGTGAGAAGGTATGAGTAACCTTAAGAAGATTTTAGGGAGCCAACTAAATCCATGTGCACATGACCAAACCTACCATCTGGAGCGATGAATTGAGAGGGTTCGTTTTTGACATGACGCGAAACTTTAGATTGCTGACAATCGAGGCAATTGTTGCACCAAGTTTTAATGTTGCAGTGCATGTTGGGCCAGACGTATCTTTGTCTGATTAGTTGATCAATGACTTTAGGGCCAGGGTGAGCCGAGAGATGGAAATGATCAAAGGTTTGTTTGCGCATCGTTACTGGGATGTAGGATCGAAGAATTTTTCCTGAAAGATCGCACTGAATGCGACTGTGACAATGACCTAGTTCTATGCATTTTAGCACAAGGGAGTGGTTAGAAGATTGGAGCAATTCTGCAAGTTCTCGATCCTCCTTCTGTGCTTTGGCCAGCTCCGGGAGCTCGATTTCTAAGGGAAGACGAATTGTGTTGATGCGTGACAAAGCATCAGCCACAACATGTTCTGAACCAGGCACATGTTCAATTACCGAGGTCAATTGTGAAATAAAGCACAATTGTCGACATTGCCGAGGAGAGGCTTTGTCGGCTTTTTGTTTAAGTGCATAAATCAGTGGCTTGTGATCTGTGACTATCTTGAAATTTCGACCTTCTAGGAAATATTTGAAGTATTTGATCGCTCCATAGATAGCGGTTAATTCCCTGTCGTACGCACTACAATTGCGCTGTGCCGAGCTAAAGTTCTGCGAGAAAAAACCTAGTGGCTTCCAAACTCCGTCGAACAATTGCTCGAGGGTTCCGCCCATCATGGAGTCTGAAGCGTCTGTGACCAATCGGGTTTCGGCGTCTGAAGAAGGGTGCACTAAAAGAGTGGCGTTTATGAGATCGCTTTTGGATTTTTCAAAAGCTAAATCCGCTTCAGTGGACCAGTTGATGACGGTCTGATCATTTTTCTTCGCGCCATGAATGTATGCATATAAAGGGACTTGTGTCTCCGATGCGCGCCGAATGAAGCAACGGTATGAATTGATGATACCTAAGAATTTGCGTAACAGGGTTACAGTGGCTGGCTTTGGGTAATCCACTATAGCCTGTACTTTATCCGCACACGGATTTGATCCCTCACAGTCAATGTGATGCCCGAGAAAATCTAACTCGCTTTTCCCTAGCTCATACTTGGATAGGTTGATTCGAAGACCATGATCCACCAGCCGTTTGAGAACAACACGAAGGTGTTCTTCATGCTCCAAGGATGTGTTCGAGAAGATCAGAATATCGTCGAGATAGATGAAGATAAAGTCTAAGTCACCGAGGGCTTGATTCATGAAGCGTTAGAACGACTGAGATGCGTTTCGCAAGCCGAAGGGCATAAAAACGAATTCGTATAGCCCGAAGGGCGTGGTCACAGCCGTTTTTATTACATTTGTAGGAGCTACTGGGATGTGGTAGTATTCTTTGTGCAAGTCTAATTTAGAAAAAACATTTTTCCCTAATAACTGAGCTGAGTAATCCTGGAGGTAGGGTGTTGGATATCTGTCGGGAATTGTTCTTGCATTTAAGCCGCGATAGTCGCCACAAGTGCGCCAAGTTCCATCTTTCTTTCCCGTCATATGAATGGGACTGGCCCAGGGGCTTTTTGATTGTCTGCAGACGCCTTGATTCACAAGTTCCTCAAACTCTGCGCGTGCGGCCTCGAGTTTCTATGGATTTAGGCGTCTAGGATGTTCAAAGACTGGAGGTCCATTATTTTCGATGTGGTGAAAAATGTCAGATGCGGTCACCGGCTTAGAGGGTTTTGTTCCCGTAACTTCCGGGAAGTCAGATAGAATTTTAAAATAGGGTGACGAGTGACTGAAGACATTCGCTGAAACGTTGTTGGTTATCTTTTGGCTACCAATCGTAAAGGTTTTAGAGGATGGGTCAATTAGTCTACGTTGGCGAACGTCAACTATGAGACCATAGGAATTGAGACAATTAGCTCCTAGAATCGGGTGTGGAATATCAGCAAGGTGAAATTGCCACGGAAACTTGCGTTTCAACCGAAAGTTTAATACCAAATCTTTGGTGCCGTAAGTGTTGATAACCGAGTTGTTGGCAGCAACAAGTTTAAAATCTGAAGGTTGTGCTTTAGAATTTCCTTTTGGGATGAGGGAAATATCTGCGCCCGTGTCTACCAAAAAGGTTTGGCCTGAATCGGTGTCACGGATGTGGAAGTGCTTGGACTCATTAGGTTCCCTACTCGAAGCTTCCACGCGAGGAGGGAGTACTAGTTTGCCGATGAAGCCGTGCTCCAGGAGCAATTGCCGCGATAATATCTTGCTTTTTCGCCGAATTTGGCGTGTAAATAACAAAGTTTGGGTGCCGTATTGGGCGAAGATAGTGATGACGAGTTACGATTATTATTTCGTGAATTAGAGCGACCGCGAGTTTGCGATCTATTACGATTGAGGCTGATGGCGTTTACTTTGGCTGCGAGCCGATCCGCGGCGGCCTTTATAGACTGCCTTGATTTCCTGAAGGATCGAAAGACTTTCTGCATTTGTTACGGAGCTTATTTGCGATGTGTCTGAAGACAAAGATTCCGTATATTTAACGGCTGCTTCTGCCAATTTTTCTAAACTGTCTATGTTGGAGATTGATAGAGCCGCGCGACAATTGGGGGCTAGTTGTTCGAGAAATACCGATTTGAGCACGTTTTCACCACAACCTGTCTTTAGGGCCTGCATGCGGTTAAGGATCAGTGAAGGTTTACCTTCAAGGGGTACCTGACCTTGCAGAAGCTGACGTAGGCGCTCCTCGGCCGAGCCGCCGAAAGTTGCTATGACCCTGTTTTTGACCTTATCGTGTAGATCCGCTGGCCTGGGGTCCTTGTTAAGTAACTCTAGAACGCACATGACGCCGTCCGAGTCGAGTTTCTCAGCAATGAAATCGGCTTTCGTTGCTGACGCTGTAATACCGGCATTCCGTAAAGTTATTTCCGCCTGCGCAAACCACGCCAGAGGGTTAGAGCGAACGAAAGGTGGTATTTTCGGTGCTCTGTACGCGGCTACTTGAGCTACACCGTTACCTGCATTTTGGTTGGCCGTGATCTGCTCAACTTTGGCTTCAGCCGCATTGAGTGCGGTTCGAAATGCCGTAATTTGTTCTTGTAATTCCGCCATGATAGTAGTGTGACACCGAAACAACAGCGTTTACAAAAGAAGCGGCCTAGCGAGCACACGCAGGTGCCTTACAAAAGTGCTAAATTGTCACGATGCTCTTGCCGAGAACAGGTACGCGCCTATCACACTTAAAGTTTAATCTGTTCCACTTGCATGCAGTGGTGAAAAATTAATGCTTAAAAAAACGTTTTGTAATGTGCTTGACAATACCGTTTAAAAAGATTCTGAAAATAAGTTGAGTCACCCTCTTTGTTATGTGAAAATCCTAGGTTAATTATCGTTTTTGCATGCGGTATTTCGATTCTCGGAACGACGTCACGCGCGCCACTTAAAAGTGTTCGCGGCGATTCCGAGAATTTATGCCGGCTGTTTGTGTCTGTGCGCGATGTTTGCCGACCAAGGTCAAACACGCGACAGTATAAGGGTTCGCGATGATTCTAGGAATTCGCGCCGATTATTTACACTTGAGCTCGAGTATCAAATTTCCGGAACAAGGTCACGCGACTCGACTCGGAAAGAAAATGCGCTGACTATCCGTACGCGACGCACGCATACCTGGGCGCAATGATGAAGTCGCTGCTGGATGCTGGGCTGCCTCGGAGAATAATTGACGATGTGCGTCGGCCGCTATGGCCGTCTTCACGGTGCTCGACGAGTGCGTTACAAGGCGCCGGTGACGGTGGCTTCGCACATGTACGCACTCGGAGATCTGCTGTTGATGGGTGCGATGCCTCGGAGAAAACTCGACGAGGTTCGATAAGTGCAGAGCTGCGCTTGGAGATTCTGCGAGTTGTGACACTCACGCGTGTGCGCTGGCGTGCCAGGACAAACACGACGTCAGTCGCCAAAAGTCGAGATTTTCTGTATGCGCCGGCGTGCCAGCACGCATACGGAAACTGCGACGAAGTCGTCTCCTTGGCGGCGAAGTGCCGCAGACAAAGGAGGTAGCGGCAGAGATACGCCGCTGCAGGTTGAAACCTGCTGTCCTCCTCCTTGGCTTCGTACTCGGGGTCACCAATGTGGGACGTGGTTAGCCCACGAGTTTATTTGTGCAGCCCCGTAGCTGCTATGCTCTGGATGCAAGGAGGTGGATGAGGATGAGGCGTAATTAAGTCTCTCCAGATCAACTGTAACAATCAGGTTTATTAGTTAATGCGTGAAGAGATACAAAAGGCGACCGTGCTAGGCAAGCGGTCGAGCGCAACTGGCGTGCGCTGCAGAGTCGGCGCAGGAGACGGGAGCGGGGAGCGAGCCTTGCCCCCACTCTAGCGCTAAGGGGAGGCAGTCCCCACACTGTGTACAGTTTGAATGTGTAGAATGTAGGCGGTGTCCTGCAAATTTAAATTATTCTTAGAAAAAAAATATAGTAGCAATTTATATAAATCCACTACTAAACGTAGTTTCATTCAATTGCAAAATAAATGTGTACAGTTTAGTAATAATATATACAGTGTAGTAATTATACTGTACAGTACATAATTATGTAATTAGTGCATGTATTTTTATATTCAAAAAATGAACATGCTAATAATGAACATGCTAATGCATTTTTCATAATTAGGCTCTTATTATGCATAATATAATTAAGTACTCTAAAACTAACAAGTTGAGTAATAAAAACAACATGTAACAAACATGATTTCCCGTTCAGAAATTATTTTTTTTTTCTTTAGATACCGGATAAAGGGAAAGAAATTAACTTTCTTTTTTCTACTTGTCTCAAGGACAAAGGAGTCTTAGGATGTTAGGGAAAAGAATAAATAATTTTCGAACGGGAAATCTTGTCCGTTACAAGTGGCGATCCTGGCAGGATAAGGGGTTCTTTTAAACAACACAAACTTGGAGAGAACAGAGAATTTCAGGGAATGGTTCCGTTGAACGAGCAGTTCGAGATTGTAGACCCGCAGCGTCAGCAAGAAATAATACTTCTCCTTCAGGATCAAGTGACCCAATTATGGAGATGGTGCGAAAACCTCGATGCTGAGAATGAGTACCTGCGGCACAGCGTTTGTGAGCTAAAGGTTTTAGGAGGTGAGCACGTTTCTGAGCTTTCCACAAGAGTCCAAGCGATCGAAGAGAAGATCGATGACCTCCGCCCGGCCTTCAGCAGGATGAAGTTCAAGTGGAGCTAGGAGGATAGAAAAAAAAATAGAAAAAATAAAATGTAAAAAAAAGAGAAGAAAACAGACAACGGCTTAGACAAGGCGGGGAAACGGCTAAATCGTGAGTAAGGCGTTGTCTCAAACGATTTTTTAATGAGAATCTCGTTCGTTCGCAGATATCCTTGACTTATTTTATGAGGGTCGGTGCGTGCGAGATTTGAATTTGAAATCATACTGAGTAACGAAAAAAAAACACGATGGTGCGTACACGTGCGAAGGTATACTCCGCATTGGATAGGAGCCAAGTCCAGGAAAATATCCAGATACTCGAGGATACTTTTCTACTTTTGATGAGTTACCTGGACACAAGGCGACTCCCTGGCAAACGTCAATGCAGGATAATGTGACGAAAATTGTCGTATATATCGAAGAAAATGAAATAAGGCTGGATAAAATCGAACATGATGTAATCAAATTGCAGGAGGAGCTCTCCCGACGAATCACCCTAAGCGCCAAAGACTCCACAGACCAGGTAAATCACACCGAAAGATGCCAGGATGTGATCCGACGAAAAGAACTTACGGAGTTAAAGGAAAAAATAGACGAGCGACTGCGAAATCTCGAAGAAGAGCAAGAAATCGAGGTGAGCGAGACGAGCATGAAGGAAATGGAAGCGCTGCTAGGCGGCACGACGGTCCAGGGCCACGGCGAAAATGCCTGGGTAATGTTTGAAGGCTCAGAGCAGCGCAGAACTTTCAAGAAGGTTTGCCACAGTCTGGTGAATCAAATGTTCAAGGAAAAGTGGAAAGACTTCGTGGCACAGGAAGTGAACGCTCAGGTGAAAAACGCAATGAAAACCGTTGTGAAAGATATATGCGCGACGCGCGCAGAAGACCAGAGAGTGGAGAAAACTCATGAAAATGCCGAAGCACGAGTGGAGCAATTGCGCAACTAAATTGAGAAAATGTATAAAATAAGCCATGATCTCGATGAAGAAATTGCCAAACTCCACGAGGTAGAAAAGACTAAGGTAAAGCAAGTCTCACAACTCATAAGCCAGATAAAAGCTCTGGAAAACTACGAGCTCGCTCACGCAAACGACATAAAAATCGTGCATGAAGAGAGCAACCATTTACGAGATGGGCTGGACTCGCTGGAAGAGAGAAACAGCGCCAACGATAATCTCGCTCCCTACTCAGCAATTGCCCCTACGAATAAAAAAAATCATCATCGGTGCGATTTCAAGAGTAAATGGGCTATTCACATGGAAGCTCAGCACGAAGGTCAATCTCCCCGATTAATTTTAATCAAAGAAGAAGAATGGGAGACGATTTAGAGAGTACGGTACCTCAGAGAACGATGCTAGATAACACGACCTCGCATTTCACAATTCGCAGAGAAAAGATGGCCGCTCCGACCTTTAAAGGTGAAAAGTCCCAGAAACCTATAAAATTCTTAAAGGAAATGAGACCTTAACCTCGATGAAATGTCGTTAAATGACATGAAAATGATGCTAACACAAAATTTAAAAGGTAGCGCGGCATCCTGGTGGTATGTAGTCGAGAACTCGATTCAGAATTTCGGAAACTTGAAGGAGCATTTTAAAGAAAAATTCTGGTCTGAGGAAATAACTGACGCGCTCGTAAGAAAAATTGAATACGGCGTATATACCCCGAATGGTCCATTGTCGAGAGTCGACTACACTACTACTTGTAAAGAAATTACTCGCTCATCATGATATGGATATCCGGTTTATGGCAAAGCCACAGGGCGTGAAAGAAAAAAAAGCCCTGATGAGTTTACTGCAGTGCAAAGATGCAGAGTCGAGAAGGGAGAGAAGGCCTCGGTACTCAAACAACTTGGAACAGCGAGACCGGCTGGTACAAGAAAGAAGAGGAGAGGAAACGCGATATAATGTTCCTGCTCGAAACTACCCCCCCCCCCCCAGCGGGAAACTACCCTCCGCAAAGACGAGAAAATGGGAACCGCAGCCAGCAGAGGCCGCCCCGTAGAAATAAAAATGGGAGCCAGAGACATGGTTTTGACGTGCATGCATTGGATAGGCAGATAACAAGCGATCCAATAGCAGCGTGTGGCATGGAAAAAAAAACTAGATAATGTTGTACCACGGGCCCCGGATTTTGCTGCCATTGAGTACCAACGTGATGCAACAGTAGAAAGCCCTCAGATTTTGACAATTATAAACGATCCTCGAGAGAGAGGTACCTCGGAGTCTGAAGACGAAACAGTTGAAGAAACTCTGAAATGCCCAGAGATCGAGGTAGAAATCGAGATATTCAATGTAAAAGGACTAGTGGACACGGGGAGTATCAGTATCATGCATTTCTGAAGAATTCTACAAGGACAACCACCGAGAATTCGATACCTGCCCTAAACTACCTATTGTAGGACAGGTAATAAAGGGTGCCATAGGAAATAAATCGTCGCGATAAAAGCTCCAAATTATGGCAAAAACGAAAATTGGCACTGAAAACCGAAGTATTATATACCTAGTGATACCCAGACTCGTGAGGGACTGCATCCTAGGGATAGATACTCTGCGAGACTTCAACTTCACGATTAACCTGCAGAAGGAAAAAATAATTATGAAAACCATCAAGGGAGAAACACACTTACAATACTCCGGAAGATTATGCAAAATTAAGGACATAAAGGAAAAAGAAGTTTTAAAAATTGAGGAAGTAAATGAAGACTTTGCTGAAGATTTTTCTGAAGATGAAGGCACAGGAGAAGAAGGGACTGAATTCGAGGGGGGAATACCACACGATAAAATGTGGAACCACGTCCAATCTGTACCCGAAGTATCTAAAACCCCTTCATTAAAACGAATCGAAGGCAGTATGAATCAGCACAAAGATGCATACCAACTGACCATCGAGTAGGTCGACGAAAAACTGTAGCAGTGTACTACAAATAAACCTTCAACAATTGAAGCGCTGCGAAGTTTGTTATGGAATTATCGTGATGTGTTTTATAAAAAACCTGGCAGAATAAGGGAATTCGAGTACAAGTTGAGAGTGCAAGATACAGCGTCATTCTTCGTTAAGCCCTACCGTATACCAATCAACCACCAAAATAAAGAAAGGGAGGAAATTCAGAAAATGCTTGACTGGGGTATTATACGTAGATCGAACCGCAAGTATATAAGTCCACTTCTGACCTCAGAAAAGAAAGATAATTCAGTTCGGGTGTGCATTGACGGACGTGAATTAAATAAGCGTTCAATTATGGATCATGAGTCACCACGAACAATAGAAGAACTGCTACAAATATGTGAAAAAATTCAGGTCATGTCCAGCCTGGATCTCACAAGCAGTTTTTGGCAGATTCCACTAAAAGAGGAAAGTAAGCAATACACCACTTTCATGCACGAAGGAAAGATCTACAAGTTTGAAGTGTGCCCTTTCGGTACTAAAGTTAGTACGGCGGCACTCGTGAGAGGCTTTGATTTCGTCCTGAGCGGACTCGGAAATAATGTAATCAACTTCGTAGATGACGTACTATGTATCTTGAGTGATGAAAAACAACATCTGATTCACCTTGAGAATTTTCTTAGCACAATTAAGGAATATAATTTTACGCTGAGCTTTAAAAAATCGAAATTTCTCGTTCAAGAAGTCGATTTCCTCGGATTTACCCTTACTACACATAGAATAATGCCATAGGAGGGAAAAATTGATTTGACAAAAAATTATCCAACTCCACGAAATGTACGTCACTTAAAAGGATTTCTCGGATTAGTGACTTTTTATACAAAGTTCTTCCGAAATTTCTCCGAGGCGCTACTACCATTGCGCAGAATAACAAAGAAAAATGTGAAATGGGAGTGGGGGGAAACTGAAGATCGACAACTTCAACATGTGAAGGATCTGTTCGAAAAGCACATCGTCCTGGCACAGTCCGACCCCTCGAAACCATACATTCTCCGAACAGACGCAAATGAAAATACCCTGGGTGCAGCACTGACACAGCTAGACGACGAAGACGAGGAAATGCTTATTACATGCATAAATCGATCATTGAGGCCCAGCGAGTTAGCCTACATTATAACAGAGAAGGAGTTACTTGCTATAGTGTGGAGCTTGCAAAAGCTCAATACGTACTTGCGGTTGGCAAAAATATTCGTAAAGACAGATCATCAAGCCCTGATATTTAAAAAAATGCAAGTTCTCAACCAGTAGAACGTCTTTGGATGTTACGGAATGAAGAATTTGACATAGAAATAGAGCACGTAAAAGGAAAGGACAATGTAGTGGCAGACATGCTTACTAGACATCCACTGCACATGCCCAACCAACGAGTAAAGCCCGGTGAAATCATCCTCGCCATGATAAAAAAGAGAAAATTGGATGAGGAAGTTATAAAAATAATACAAAACCTGAAAAAACTACAAGGAAAAGAGGACGAATTCAAGAAGATCAAGATGGAAGAAGAAGAAGCCAAAGGAGATGAAGATATGCGAAAAACCTACAGAGAGCATAGCGGCGTAATATATAAAAAAGACGCCCGAGGTGGATATCGGATTATGATACCCGTGAGATTTCATGAATTGCTCATACTCGCTATTCGTGAAGCATATGGGCACATCGGTGCCAAGAAAATGAGAAAGTTGCTCGAGGAGGATTTTTATATAAAAAACCTACGCCACAAGATTGATTATTTGGTCTCTACCTGCGACGTGTGTCAACGAAATAAGCCGGCGACGCGCACGTTAAAAGCGCCACTGCAAAATATCCTCTCCGAAAGGCCTGGAGAATTATTGTCTGTTGACTTGTAGGGGCCGCTGCTTACGTCCACCGGGGGAGTGAAGCACATCTTTGTCACGATAGATGCCTTCAGCAAGCTCGTAATGCTGTACCCGATTAAGAGAGCAACCACGGCGGTAATAATCAAGAAAATTTTTTAGCACTACGGCCTGAAGATTGGAAAGCCGAAAAAAATAATCTGCGATCATGAAACGCAGTTTACATCTAAAAAATGGCAAGAAAAACTATAAGAGGAAGAGGTGCAACTAATATACTCATCGATTCGCCACCCACAAGGAAACATCGTTGAGCGAGTAAACAGAGAGCTAGGGAAGTTTTCTGGAATATGGTAAAAAACAACCATACGACATGGGCATGCTATGTGTCCATGATACAAGAAATTATAAACGAAACATACGACGATACTACTCAATTCACCCATTACAAGTTGCATTAGAATAAAAAGCCAAACAAGATGTGGGCGAAGAGTCTTCAAAACGAAGATAAGAAATCAGAGATAAGCCATGAGGAAAAAAGCAACGTAGCCAGAGAGAATATGAGAAAGAAAGGAGAAAAAGGAATTTGACGGTAGAAATAAAAATCAGTTCCAAATTCTCAATGAAGGTGATGAAGTTCTTTTGAAGGCCAACAACATCTCGGACAATGAGAAGAAAGAGATTTCAAAGTTCTTCACGAAATGCGAAGGCCCATACATAATAAAAAAAAGTAGGAGAGGCAAAGTATATTCTGTGTGACAAGAAATCAGAAGAGAGGGACCAATTTCACACCAATGATCTTCTCCCATACAAACGAAGAAGAGAGAAGAAATGTGAATGAGCCCGACGGAATCAAAACGCATAGACATGCGCGGTATGTGTGTGGCATGCGCAGTTTTGCCACAAGCAGAGGTGATTTTGATCTATGGCCGTCTGACCTCCAATGTGAGAGACTAACATACGTGAACCATAGAAGAATGGAAATTCATCACTCGGTCATAAACGCTCAGAGTGAGCAGACCAGAATAATTGAAGAAGATGGAATTCCATATCTTGAGGGCGGAGAAAATTCTAAGCAGCGGAGAGTTTAAAAACGGAGAATTCATTGGCCAAAAGAAGAGAAGGAGACGGTAGTCATAGCGATTGGTACCCCCGAGGATGCAACGACCCAGACAGGAGAGGAGAGCTGCATAGGAGAGCCGCTAAAGGTCATGTCCTCTGGACCAGAATGGCGTGGGCGTAGGTATAAGAAAAAACCTCGTGTAGGAAGAGAGAGCCAGACGGAGCCTGTAACCCCAGAAAGCCCAGGAAAACACAAGGCAATCCAGGTGAAAATAAAGTGAAGGCTGAAAATATTGTTGGGGCAGTGGCTTTTGCCCAAGCAATTCGCCTCCACCAGGAAAGGCAGCTGAAGAAGAAGGAAGAAGAAGACGATGCGCATGAACTTCAGTGTTTCGAGCGATTTATAATATACACGAAAAGTGAGTTTGAACGCGAGGGGCATGGTCGTGCGAAATGTGAAATAAAGATGAAAATATAGACTTAAAGTTAATGGACAATTAGAATAAAGTTATAATAGTCTGTAAAAACAAAAAAAAATATGTTAGACATAAGGTGTGGACGGATGGACATGTGTAAATAAAACTAGATAACCCATGAATACAGGGAGTTTTTATTTTTATATTTTTTCCTATTTTTTATAGTGTAAATAAATTATGGACTAAAAAAAAGAAAAAAAATAAGAAATAAAAGGGGACTATGCAATGGACCCAATTGCATGAATTGTTTTTTTATAAATTTCTTTTTTGATTCTTGGTTTATTTGATGATTAATGAGTATAAATAAATAAATTAACTTAAAGTGTAAATAGACAAGTAGTTTAGCGAACGAGAGTAGATAATTTAATTATTTAAATAAAAAACTAATATGTTCTTAATAAAAGTAGCATAATTATTTAGAATAATAGGGAATATTTAAGAATTAGAGAAAGCAAATAATATAATGAAATAAAATTTCGTAAAGTAGAATTAGAAAAGACAGATAGTATATCGCGGTTTATTTTGATTAAAAGCCGTTGAGAGGGAGAGAGGCATATGGTAGGTAGCGGCGGCGGAATCAAAACAAAGCACACGCATGTGTGTGCGACATGCCCTGTGTGTCTCCACCGGTAATCGACGCGGGGAAAATACAAATTTGAATAGAGTTTGAACGCGAGGGAGCTGCAAGCGATGATGTGACGTCAGAGCGTCTGGCGCGGGAGAAGGGATTTAGATAGGGTTGAGTAGGCTATTAATTAGTAGATTAAGTATGTATTGTATGCGTGTGTGGAGTAGCGCTAGCTATAATAGCGCAAGGGTTGGAGATTTGCGCTAGCCGACCCGACTGATCAAGGGTTTTCCCGAGGTCAGTCTGCACCTTGGAGCGTATCAGAGAACAGGTGATCTCCTTTTGCTACCTTGGTGCTGTGGTCCTTGCTTTTCATGAGGCATAGTATTAAGGGGTAAAGGGGACGCTTGTTCTGATAAGAATCTCCATCGCGTATGGCTCGTGCATAAAGTTTATTGCACGAGCGAAGTAATTTTCACTTGCCGGTGAAAGATAAAATCCCATGTAATTAAACTCACGAGTAATAAAGGATAGGTATTCTGTTCACAAAATATTTCACGGGCTTTTTCTTTTTCCTGAAATCCTAAGACTCCTTTGTCCTTGAGACAAGTAGAAAAAAGAAAGTTAATTTCATCCGTTTCTCCGGTATCTAAAGAAAAAAAACAATAATTTTTGTCACACAAGCAAGTTTTTCGCGTTTTTTTGACCTATTATGCGAGCTGAAAGTGATCGTTGATAGACCGGCGGGCCAAAAAAATTTTTTTTTGCCTGCTCCGGTGAGCAGCGGGCAAAAAAAAATCTTGTTTGCCCGCTGCCCATAAGCTTCGTTTAAAAAAAAAACGCAAAGAAGAATACTTGTGTTACAAAAGATATGGTGTGCACCGCAAAGGCTAAGTGGGCTTTTTGACCGTGTGGTTGCAGTACTCGTCTTCGGCTCGCAAAACGCACTCGACTTCAGTTCGTGCTTGCTCGCCTTCGACTCGTACTGCAAACTCCACACTCGGTCTAAAAAAGACCACTTTGCGCCCTTGGTACACAATATACTATTCCGAACAGGAAATCTTGTCTGTTACAAACATATTTTCAGAATAATAAATATGATAAACATTCTGAAAAAACTAACATATGCCTTGCCTCTAAAAGTGCAACTTTATAGCTAGGCATACTGGATGCATGATAAATAGTAGAAAGCTTAGTGTGTGCACTTTTTGATTTTACTTGGCACTTTTACACAGTAGGAAATTTTGATAATATGCTAAATGTATTTCTTAAAATTATGCTTATACTTTTACAATGCCTAATATGATTAAACTTCTCAATGTAATTATAAATTGCAGAATGAAGGGAATATCGTGAATAGATAACAATTTTGAAATTCTTCAAATAATATTACAGTCAGTTTTTTTATAATAATCAGTTATGTGCTGAAAAGCATGTATTGTAATAATATTTATAATAACTCCTGATAAGTTGTATATGATTATTACAGTTATATGACGAAGCAAGAAAATAATCAATTCAAAAATTGTAAACATAATTCTTAGTGTAAGACAATAATAAAATAAAAAGACCATATTTCTTATGTACAAAATAAACAAGTAATACTAGCAACAATGATAGAATGGTACTTGAATCATAAAATTGACATGGATATTTTATGTTTGATTCTTGACGAATCGACTCTACGCCATATCTTCGGCAGTGTATGATACATAATTTTAAAGCATGATCTATTATAAATATAGTTTCAGGTTAACAAACTTTGGGATATCTTTTTACATATAGAAATATGAAGAAAACTGCAATATTAGACCCTAACGCTCAGAAAAACCTAAAGTTCTGGGCACTTTTAGCTTTATTTTGAAGAAAGTCTTAAAAAATACCTTTTCTTAAAACGGCAGCTACGTAACTTTAGAAAGTCTTAAATATTATTTTAAGTAGAGAAAACAAAATTAGAGAAAACGAGCTTCCATTTGCTTTTTTAAGGATTAAAAAATGTCTATTCCTTCAAAAGTTATGAAGGTTTGAAATTGAGCATTGAAAGTACACTAAAATACGCAGGCAGTCGAACAGTGAATTATGATGATTAAAAAGTGCATTTTCGATGCTCAATTTCAAACGTTCATAACTTTAGAAGGAATCAATATTTTTTAATCCTTAAAAAAAGCAAATGAAAGCTCGTTTTCTCTAGTTTTTTTTCTCTACTTGACATCATATTTAATACTTTCTAAAGTTAAATAGCTGCCATTTTAAGAAGAGGTATTTTTTAAGACGTTCTTGAAAATAAAGCTAAAAGTGCCCAGAACTTTAGGTTTTTTTGAGCGTGAGGATCTAATATTGCAGCTTTCTTCATATTTCTATATTCAAAAAGCATCCGAACCCCTGACCCTCTTCTAGTATATTAATACCAATTGTACCGAATCCGAATCCCTGACCCTCTTCTAGTATGTTAATACCAATTGTATTTTCCTCACAAATGCGCTTTATAAAAAGAATGTAGTTTGAAATTATGATACGGATGTAATTCTAATATAAAGATCATTATTATCAATTTCATTTTTTTACACGATCTTAAAACCTACAGTAGAAAAGGTTAAATATGTGAAGTTTTGCATTTGAAAATGTTCAAAATTCTACGAAAACAATTAACAGGATTAGTCCTAACCCCGGAAAAAACATTCCAAAGTGGCTAAAATTTCGATTATTGGTTCAAAAAAGAAACTAACAAGGAGAGTATCTCAAATCCGGATCACGGATTTTGTTCAAACTTTAGGATATGTTTATAGCACTGCGTGGCATAAATCCGCATTTATGTCACGCTTATCCGTGACATAAGTGGCACGGCGCTAAGCGCACTCGCTACGCTCGGGCGCTTATACACGCCGTGCCGTAAAGTGCGACTTATGCCACTAGTATCGTAATATACTATTTTAGATGCCAAAATATGAAGAAAGCTGCAATATTAGACCCTAACGCTTTGAAAAACGCAAATTATCGATATTTTTAAATGTATTTTAAGAAAATATTGAAAAAAATGCTCTGTTTCATATGTTAATTATTTAGTCGAAAAAATCATTTTATACAACAATAATAAAACAAAGAAAACTAGAGAAAATGAGCTTTCTGTTGCTTTTTTAAGAATTAAAAAATATCAACTCCATCCAAAGTTATGATAGTTTAAAGTTATGTAAAGAAA
>JAPYZO010001138.1:0-19493 GCA_030522905.1 Torymus flavipes | reverse complement strand
TTCTCTGTTCTCGCTTCTTTCGACTCGTTCTGATAATCGTGGAAAGTTCGTCTTCGACGGGTCTCTAATCACGATCCTGCTTCGACGCTCACTCGCTCGTATGTAATCGCATATTACTTAACGATTCTGCGTGCGTGTATTATCCGCCCCGTAGCGGGAATCATTGCGCGCGCCAGGAGAAAGATCCATTCCTCGTATTGCGCGTGCATACACTCACCAAGCAATTTGCGATTGCGAGTTTATTTTCTAGTCTCGAAATAGATAATTACAAAATCGGAGGCTGGTGCTGCTGCAGTAGCTCGCCTCCTGGTCTAAACCATCGCATATTATGCGCGCACGAGCTGCGGTTGAAGGAATGCATCCATCGCGCCTATAGTCGTGACATTGCGTGTCTGTAAATGGGATTCATAATTTTACGTCAGCGTGACTACCGTTTAAGCCGTACGATATTCGTGAAGATTTGAAAAAGTCGAAAATAGGTGGCTCGGAAAAAATACATACGCGAGAAATTTTGAAATAATGAAACCAGACATGATGTTGTTTAAAAAAACTATGTTTATTGGATACAAAAGCTTGTGGAACATTCGATATGCTATAATGTGTACAAAAAAGCGAGTGGAGACATATTGAATGGAGAGGAATTGAAATTGCATATTATTTGTTCACTTATATTGAAATTTATTTTACTGGTTAATGCTTGACAATGAGTGTGAAAGGAAATAATAAGGACGTGTCTAAAGGCTTAAGTAATTCAGGCTACAGAATAGAATGGCACATGACTTGCAGAGGTGTTTCCTTTATTTCGCGTATAAAATATACATAATGGCATCCAACGTAGGAGTCTCAAACCACTGTTATAAAAAAATATATTATATAAAATTATTAAAAATATGTCAGTTACTGACTAATTCTGAAGATGATAATCTTGATTGAGAACGAGCTATTACTTGGATTAACACGCAATGGGCATTTTGGTACGTAACGGCCCTAGATTTATAAAAGCGCATACTTTTCCGCCATTTTGTTTTGATCAAAATGTTATATTATATACAATTCTTTTTTTAAATTCCAGCGACAAATCATAGCAATATCTCGTTCCATTTTTAAACTAAAACATTGATGGTAACTTCTGTATGGTAACTTTGTGTCTATTTAAACAGAATAAATAAATACGCATTAATAATACTCATAGGCAGCTAAAAATGATAAAACCATTTATGTAAATCAAATGGTTCTTTCAAGTTCCCTATGCAATTTAAAAATGTGCTTGATAGCTTTTAACTAAAACTTAAAAAGAAAACAGAAAGCTGTCAACAATTGCATTGCGCTCATTGAGAACAGCTGCTGAAATTTTGAAAATTTAACTCATGCAACGCTCTCTACCTTTCTAGTAATCTCGTACATTAAATGCATTGCTGAACATGGACATGAGTGTTTATGGAATTGCTCTGTACTGTTTCCTATTAATGCATATGCATTATACATTTGAATCGCACATCACTTAACTTAATAGGTAAGAAAATGCTTGTATTTACAGTTATTATATTTTAGCACCGAAAACAGCGTGGAGCTTGTGGTAGATATTTGCTAGAACGAAGAGCACGTTGATTATCCTGCGCGGGGCGGCAAATATTCACGGTCAGGTTTCGAAGGACCTTGCGACGGGAAAGGCGAGTCAGCTTGTCCAGGCCTTCCGCCAGGGAAGCTACCAGGACCTGACGGTCCACTTGGGAAAGCAGGGCCACTTGGTCGTCCACTTGGATAACCGTCTGAGCCCCCACTTGGCTGCTGCGATGGTCCTTGCGGTCTTCCTCCACTTGGGAACGATGGTTGTTGTGCACTTGGATATCCACCTGGCTGTTGACCTGGTTGCTGACCTGGTTGCTGACCTGGTTGCTGACCAGGTTGTGGACCTGGTTGCTGACCTGGTCGCTGCTGTCCTGGTCTGTCACTGGGGTATCCTGTACCTGGGCTTGAAGGGAAGCCTCCAGGACCACTTGGTCGCGATGGTTGTTGAGATCCCGGATATTCATCATCACTAGGATAACCACCAGGTTGTTGCCCTGGCTGCTGCTGTGGTCTACCACTTGGATATCCTCCTGACGGACCCTGGCCTCCGCTAGGATAACCACCAGGACCTGATGGCTGCGAGCCAGGATAACTTCCAGGTCCGGATGGGCTTCCTGAGCCTGTGGGGTATCCGCCTGGTCCACTAGGTTGTTGTGAGCTTGGGTAACCTCCAGGTCTCTGTGATCCGGGTTGCCCTTGAGGCCCTTGGGGTCCCTGAGGTTGGTCTTGTGGTCCTTGTGGTCCTTGTGGGCCCTGCGACCCTCCTTGCGGTCCCTGTGGTCCTTGCGGAAAACCTCCAGGACCTGCTCCAGGTCCTTGTGGAAAACCTCCAGGACCTGCTCCAGGTCCTTGAGGAAAACCTCCAGGACCTGATCCTGGTCCTTGTGGAAAACCTCCAGGTTGTTGTGGACTTCCCATAATCGTATAATCATAAATATTTTCATTCAGATAATAAAGTCCAGGGGCAGAACTGCAATCGAACTGATTCCACCATACGCATACGAAATACTGTTGATGGAAGATTGTACCATTGGGACAAAGAAAATCGTATGTCTGATTATTGGCGCATATATGGAAGACTTGACACTGAGCTTCAACATCAGCGTAATATCCAGGGAATTGTTGTGCGTCACAGCTAAAACTAGTTTCCGGAATTTCGGAGTAAATAGGGTAATCCTTTCCTGGTTCTCCTGGTATAGCAGAATAATCGCCATCATCATAAGAACCATCGTCACTAGTTCCTCCAGAAGGACCTTGGCCACCACTAGGAAATCCTCCTGATGGGCCCTGCCCGCCACTTGGAAATCCACCTGACGGACCTTCTCCTCCAGTTGGGAATCCACCCGATGGGCCTTGTCCACTACTGGGAAATCCTCCTGAAGGTCCTTGCCCACCGCTCGGAAATCCTGCTGACGGTCCTTGTCCTCCGCTTGGAAATCCTCCTGATGGACCTTGTCCACCAGAGGGTCCCTGTCCTCCACTTGGATATCCAGCTGATGGACCTCCAGGGGAGGATGATGGTCCTCCACTTGGATATCCTCCTGACGGACCTTGCCCACCACTAGGGTAGCCACCAGATGGTCCTTGGCCACCAGATGGTCCTTGACCTCCTGAAGGACCACTTGGGTATCCACCAGACGGCCCTGAGCCAGCAGACGGTCCTTGACCACCGGAAGGACTGCTTGGGTATCCACCGGATGGTCGTTGACCACCAGAAGGTCCACTGGGGTATCCACCGGATGCTCCTTGATCACCAGACGGACCACTTGGATATCCACCGGATGGTCCCTGACCACTAGAAGGTCCACTAGGGAATCCACCAGATGGCCTTTGACCACCAGAAGGTCCACTAGGGAATCCACCAGATGGCCTTTGACCACCAGAAGGGCCACTTGGATATCCACTAGATGGACCCTGTCCACCGGAAGGGCCGCTAGGGTATCCACCAGATGGCCTCTGACCACCAGAAGGTCCACTAGATGGCCCTTGTCCACCAGATGGTCCACTTGGGTATCCGCCAGACGGCCCTTGTCCACCGGATGGTCCACTTGGGTATCCACCAGATGGTCCTTGACCACCAGAAGGTCCACTCGGATATCCACCAGAAGGTCCTTGCCCGCCACTCGGTCCCTGTCCAGGTCTCTGACCAGGACCTGATGGGAATCCTGGACCACTTGGTCGACCACTGGGATATCCTCCGGTTGAAGGCCCTTGGCCCCCTGGCCTTTGACCACTGGGAATTTGACTAGGAACTTCGTCACTTTGTCCTCCTAAAGTAACATTGTAAACAAAATTTTTACGAATTACTTTTAATGATATTAGGCACCTTGCACTTGCAATATAATTCATCATTTCATAATACCAAAATAATTTAGCAAACTATTATGATTTAAGAACAAAGAATTTATGTTTAAGACAATTTAAAAATATAGAAGGTCCAAACATATTTATATAATACCTGGAAATCCTCCACCAGGTCGTTGACTTGGTCCACTTGGATATCCGCCAGATGGACCCTGGGGTTCTTGTGCAGGTGCTGGACCAGGATACTCTTCATCAATTGCAGGACTTCCACCTTTAAAAAAAAACTTACTATTACTATAGGCAAAACTATTAATTATTCTTGTATTTTTCGATCATATTATTTGATTAATTATTTAGCAAAATGATTTAGATAACTTCGTCTACAATTTATTAATTTACGCTTGTTATCATTACTTGGATATCCACCAGAAGATGGCCCCTGACTTCCAGCGCTAGGGCGTTGTCCTCCACTTGGGAAACTTGGTGTTCCTGAGGGTGTTGATGGTCTTGATGGGCCTCCCGTACCTGGCCGTGATCCAGAATCGGGGGTAGGATACAGACCATTAGGAGGCCTTGGCCTAGAGGGAGTTGAAGGGAAACCTCCTCCAGATGGAGTCGAAGGATAACCGCCTCCGGAAGGAGTTGATGGGTAGCCACCTCCAGATGGAGTAGAAGGATAACCACCAGATGGAGTAGATGGATAACCACCGGATGGTGTTGATGGGAAACCTCCACCAGGCCGACTGCCACCAGGACGGGGTGCTCCTTGATCGTCACTTGGGAAGGGAACAGAGGGTCGATCGCTTGGATAACCTTCTTGAGACGGCCTCTGTCCCCCACTTGGTCCTACCGAACCACCAGTTGATGGTCTCTTAGTACCTTGTCCAACACCAGGTATTTGATTAGGGCTGGGATATCCCCCACTCGGTCTTCCACTTGGATATGTGCCAGAAGAGGGTGGCTGTTGAGTTCCTGGTCTTTGACCACTACTGGGAAAATCATCGCTCGGTCGGCCCCCTTAATAATATTTATTTATGTTGTATGATTTTTGTTTCTAAGGCCAAATGGTGTAATGTAAAACATTTTCAATTTTGAAATTAATTCAACGTAATAAAAAATAGATAGCACTTTACCGAATTAATTTTAATAAAAATTTCATGTTTTTAAAAATTTTGACAAATTAAATTGAGTTAAATACGTTTTCAAACTTTTAAATAAAAATATTTTTCAAATTACCTGGGTATCCTCCAGTTGATGGACCTTGGGAACCAGTACCAGGTCTTTGACCACCGCTTGGATAACCGCCAGTTGAAGGTTGTCCTGCGGGTCTTCCACTTGGATATCCTTCATCGCCACCTGGATATTGTCCACTTGGCTGTTGAGAAGGTCTGCTGGGCGTGGAAGGAAATCCTGCTCCAGGGCGTCCACCAGGTCCTTGAGGTTGACCTTCACCTGGGAGTGGAAACGGAATAGATGGTCTATCGCTAGGGTAACCTTCATCTGAGGACGATGGTCTCTGCGCACCAGCTCCGGGTCTTCCTCCAGATGGTCTTTGTCCTCCGATACTAGGTCCCCCCGATGGATATCCTCCACCTGAAGGTCTTTGTCCATCCGAAGGGCCACCTGACGGGTAACCATTTCCACCAGGCCTCTGGGTACCAGGTCCGCCGGGCGGCCTCTGGCCACCAGGTCCACCGGACGGTCTCTGACCACTTGGGACACCAGATGGATATCCACTGTCGTCTGAAGGCCTTTGTCCAGGACTACTAGGACCTGACGGGTATCCGCCTGAGGGCCTTTGACCACTCGGTCCACCTGACGGGTATCCATTGTCGCCACCAGGCCCTGAAGAACTAGGGAATCCTCCGGGTCCACCTGATGGATATCCACCTGTGGGTTTAGTTCCAGTCGTGGGAGATGGGGTGCCGGATGGATAGTCATCTGATGGAGTAGTAGGAAAACCACCAGCTGGGCCTCCGGGTCTTGTTGTACTTCCGCCTGGCGCCGGTCTTCCCGGAATCAGGGGATTACTTGGTCGAGGATAATCATAACCCTCTTGAGCCTTAAAAGGAATTAATATACATATATGTATATATTTATTTGCCATTTCAAAGAAATGTAATTATGGTTACAATATAAACTATAATTATTAAAAAACTTTAAATATAATTTTCGAAATACTTTCGTTTTCAAAACGCTTGCATGTGCTGCTGTACGTCTAGTATACCTTTACACATATGCTCTACACGGCAATCCATTTTATCCCTGGCATAGAATCGCTTATGCAAATGACGCGGAACACTTTTGTCTGGGCCCTCAAACGCGAGAAAGCAGCGGAGAAGAGCAACACCGCGTCGCGCGCGTTCTATTCAATGTATTCTGGTCACCGATTCGCGAGAGATTACATAACGGGCCGCCGATCGCAAGCCGCTTCGATCGGCGGCGCGCAGGCGAACGAGCGAGTCTCGTTCAACGTACTTGTGATTACGTAAAATGCAAGTGAAGACGATACCTCCAAGGAAGATTCTAAATCCCAGCAAAATGCGCGAGCCAGAGAGCGGGACATCGTGTTCTCCGCACTCTTTCTATAATGTCTCTGTAAGATACATACAAGCGACCCAGTAAACTCGAGCGATCGTCCGTCCGATTATGTGCCGGGAGAAATTCACGCGCGCAGAACTTTTTATTGAGCGATAATTTTGGTTCAGAAAATTCTTACGATTAAGGATGGTTCGATAGAATGTATTCTACTGTTTTTGCTTTATCGAAAATTTTCCCTTTCATCAAGTGAAATTGCACGTTGTCATTTCGTAAGTATATGAGAGATCTAATGAAGATTACGATTTTATATGCAATTAGCGATCCTTATTTAATTTTAAGATAAAATAATTGCATTACATAAAATTTCATAAAGATGGATTCTCACATATGTAAACAATTATGAAAGTTATTTTCCGCATATTTTCGTTTGCCCAAAAATCATTATTTCTTAACCTACTAAGCTACTGCACTCTATAAATCTACCAATTTTTTTTTGGAAAATCACACATTAAATTATTAACTCATGCGCGATACTCGTTTCGTCCAAATTGCTGAATGAATTTCATCATTTCCGCACGAATGGAGCGGCAAAAATTTTCTTGAATTTAAAACTTATTGTTTATCTTAACACTACATTACAGAGGAAGCTCGTTCTTAGACCGGGCAATACGCACTAAAACCAAGCACAATGCTCAATTGCATCTTAAACCAACGTAATAGCTGTAAGCTCGACAACTAACCCTCGAAAAACGCAAATTTAACGATCGGAGCTCTTACACAGCTAGCAGAAAAGATAAAATACTTACCAATGATGTGCGGGAGATAGCCAGCACGGCTGAAACAAAAGAAAAAACGAAAAAGTGAGATAAGTCATGCGTGCTCGTGTGCGCGCACAGCTTTTGCACTGCAACTTCGTGCGGCTACTTTCGCAACTTCGAGCAGCAAGAAAGAGAAAGAGACAATGATTCGTAACGCGAGTGGTCCTGGTGTGCGCGTAAAAATTCGGCCCCGGGCAGGCGGCGGCGGTGGCGGCGGCAACGTCACAGCCGCGTCATATGTGAGAACGGGAGCCGAAGGCGCGAGGCCGACAATGCGCGCGCCCCTAATTAATTAGCCGGGAAGTTATGTCAGAGATTTTTCGAATTATTTCACCTCGCAGAGGAGGCGCGAGAAATTCGCACGGGTGCGTTTTTCCCGCGCCGCATAATATCTGTGTTACGCGCGCGTGCGCAGAGGCGAGCACGTCTGAGTGATCTGTTTCTTTTTATGGTGCCTCGTTTCTAGAGCAGAGTTCGTCTAGTCGAAAACATACGAATGTCTATATCGAGAGAATTGTGCATCTCTGGTGTGAAGTTATTTACGAGGGAACGCTTATTTTGTAATTGCCAGGTGTGATAATTGCTGCTCTCCTTTGGACGTTCTATTTTAACTTCTATTTTTAATTATTTAATAGATTTGTCGAAGGCTGACGACTATTTGTTACATTACTTTGTATTTAGTGAGGGCATTTATAATTCTTAATTTTATTACAATTTCATTAATTTTCTTACTTTAACTTTTATAAATTTAAGTCTTGAAACTTTAATAATCAGTCATGATAAGTTCATTTTTAACTTAAAACAAATGGGATTTCCAATATTAATTTTTTTGTTAAAGAAAATAGCTTCGCAACATAAGTTATTACGACATTTTATATATAATTTCGGTCAAATTTTTACAGTTGGCGTGATACTGAATCATTGTAATAGGAAATCTAAGTATATCTAATTTTGGATTGTTTAAAACTGCTATTTTAAGCACTTTCAGCAACATCCACGAGCCGAAAACCGTATCCGACCCTCTGCATCCGCCACTTGACCGAAAATTCCCCAATGACGCTGCCTCCGAAACACTGGCCTAATTCCACGATCTCCGCGCATTTTCTTTCCCAACGACGAAAATTTGCGCTAAGGGGGAGAAAAATCGCACGCGCACACGGAAAGTAGGGAGAAGAAAATCTGCCTGGCGAATCTGCACGCAGCAAAGCCGCAAATTGGTATGAACGAGCCGAAAGACAGGCTGAAATAATTGCGCCAGAGAGATATCGCCCGCGCGATAGCCGCTCTCTCGGTTGCATACACTTGACCTTTATTTTCAAGCCGGCGGCTTTTCGGCTCTCCCGAAACCCGAGAGCGCGTACGAGAGAAGCGCAGAGAACCGAGATAGCGAGTACGCGAGGAGGGGACCCGAAAAAAAGTCCGACAAACAATGCCTGCGTGCGTGGAACTTATCTTCTATTTATTTTAATTAGGAAGGAAGTTACGAAAAGTTGCGCGGCGGCAGGCTAATCACCGGGGGTCCACGAAAATTTCGGTCTCTCGATTCTCTGCGAGCGCGCACATGTATATACAGACACATACATCTGGTTGTGCAATCGTGCCGCGAGTGTGTACGCATTTTTTCCGGCGCGTCCCGCTTTTTTCACGCGATTAATGAATACGCGAGCGAGGATCTTCTTATAGAATCTGCTCATTGTTTTGGGAAGGTTCGTACGATTTTTTTCGGGCGAGCGACTTCTGCGCGCGGGCACCGCTTTCTCATTATGCATGCGCGTTATGGGAGTTTTTGTGGGCGGATTCTTTTTCGGCTGCTTGGCGCGCTAATGATATGTGCGAGAACGTCGTTCGCGTTTTGTTCTCGAAAAGTGGTTATCATTAGCTTAGTCGTTAGTGAAATCTCGTTGTTTTCTGAATACTGGAAATTCCAGTATAATCGAAATTAGATTAGTCTTTGACGATTATCAATAATAAAATGTTATTCTTTCTAATTAATTTATTTTATGAGGAAATGATGTATTTGGAAAAGCAACTTTTTCTTATGAGTCTTAAAAAAAGTGTCTGAACAAAGTATTTGTTATTTGCATAATGTTTCCCAATAGGTGTGTGAATTTTTCAATTTCTCATTAATATATTTTATGGTATCATATCCTAATTGTAAAGTATAATCTCTTTTCTCAAGCTTTAAAATTTGTCTCAATTAGATATGAAATAATAATCTACTTTTATTTGAAATAATTTTATTTTTATTTTTAATTACCACGTGGAAAAGACTAATAAGTAGAATTCTTTAATTTTTTTCGTATTGGAAGACATAAAATATTATAATTCATAATAACCACTGTAACGTTAATTTTGCATAACTATAGTTTATAACGCATAAACTTATGAATGAATAATAATTTAATATCGATTACGAATCATTTATATATTTCGTCAATGAACAATAAAAAGAATTTGATGTTTTTGTTTGTTCCTTCACTTACGTTTGTGTATTTAGATTATACATGTTTGAATAAAATTGAACATTTGGTAGCCATATGTAAAAATAAATAAAAATTCTAAGTATTTAGGTACTCAAAGTAATCCTCTTCCTCCAATCTAAAAGTGAGTAGCAGAAGTGTTTCTAAATTTGACTTCATACTTGACTTGATTCATAATTAAACTCACATGACTTTTACTTTTTAATTAAAGTACTACGTTCGTCTATTACAAACTAGTTTTCGTAACAGCAGTAAATTTGATTACATACATGAAGAATAGACATTTGCTCTCGAATTACAATGATTACCAAATTTCATACGAAAGATGTAATTTATTAAATAGTTTGACATAAAATTTAGAAAATCATAGATATAAACTAGAATGCTGCCATTATTTTAAAATCGATTTTACTTACTCTCCGTCGGAGAGTTACCACGATATAATTAACGTTTAAAATTCTTTGTAAACTTGCAAACGATAAAGGGGTTTATATTTTATGATTTTCGTAAATACACTTCATTAAAACATAAGTAACATTACGTTATCAACAATTTTTGTCTAATAAATATCTCTACTTATGAAGGAAAACCTTTACTTTTAGCACTTTAGATCAACTCCGTCTGTAAACTCGTAACCCAAAGATTCCATTCAGACGTCCAGCAAAGCTTCACTTCCGATCGGTTCTCGCTTTGAGCCTCGTGCTCGCGCAGAACAATGCGCGTATCGATGCTCGCGTGCCCACGATTATTTCCCAACGCGCGCGTGAGCGCCGCGGAGCTTTACGCGTCTTTATCTTGACCGACGGGCGCAAGTACCGCGTCGAAGGCTGTGGGCTTCGGCTCGCGGGAGGCGAGCATAAAAAAAAAGGATGCGAGGAGGAAAATATCAACGTTAACGGCGGTAGCACAAAAAATGCCGGCGTCACGGCAAAGGAGGACGACTCGAGTTATCTCTCGATCGGCTATACAAGGGGAGAGAGAGATAAAAGTCGCGCTGCGTGTAATAATGCAATTTGCATTGCTAAAATCTAGTACAAAATGCTTGTTTCTGTTTCCGATTCAACGCCGCGCACGAGAGGGCTCGAGAGATGTGTGCTTATAGTGGTGTACGTTTCATTATGACGTGGATTGCATTCCTTTGTGATGTTACTCTTGAGAATATGTGTATGTGTGCGCGAGTATAGGTTTTTTCTTTTCTTTAGAGAAAAGTAAGAGCCGGGATGATTCAGTGGTTGAGGTAATACGGGAGGTATTTAAGACGGTGTGAACAGTAATCTTCGATATTACAAACGAAAGCTATAATATTATGGAAATCTACTTCATGGCACCACGGTATGATTGAAAATTGCAGTTTTTAAATAACACAAAATTATACGTTTCGTTTTGAAATATAAAATTTGTTATTACAATAAAAAAATTTCTTTTTTTTTGTTTAAATTCATTTTATTTTATTAAATTCATGGCTCAAACCTAATGTAAATTAAACGAAATCATTTGTTTAGAAAAGAAAAATGATTGAAATAATAGCAGCGGAATACGATATGAAATTAACGAAATGCAATAAAAAATAATTTATTTTTACTATCGTAACAAGTATATTGATCGGACTAGGACTCTTTTGCACACAATTGTACGATCTTTTCCAATGTTTTAATAACATATTATTTATTTTTCGTTTCAGTTACCTAATAATTCGTAGAAAAATCGTTACGGAATTCAAGGTTTGAAGAAAAACACGTTTAAAAAGTAATTCACTCGTCAAAACCAACAACTAACTGCCGACCAAGGCAGACAATCAAAATTATCTTTCTCTTTTTCTCTTTCTCTCTCTCTCTCTCTCATCCTCTCCATCAAATCACACAACACACAAGCACTCAAAGCAAAGAACAATGACTTACCTATCCACAACAAACACAGCCTCATGTTTGTTGTCGTCGCTGCCGCCTTCCTCGAAGTTCTAGGTCTGCAATATACAACAAGAAGAGGAAACCTCTTTTTTATTTCTCCCTCTCTTTCTCTCCGTCGTCTCGCGGGATATATAATGATAATCGATCGATAGCGCGAGCAAGGGAACAAACTCGCGCGCGTGCGGCATTGACAGAGCGTCAGTTAATTTCGTCGCTCGCTCCTTCCGCGAGAGAAAAGCTGTAATCTCGTCGAGGCTGACAATGACACGCCGCCGCCGGCATCACGCCGAGAATTTCAATCGGGACCGTTTCTCCTCCTTTGACGTATAGCGCGCGAGAAGCGCGTTCAACGATCTCGAGGCGATCGGCGTAAGTACCGGCCGAATCCCGCGGCTCTTCCACTCGGCTCCGCTTCCTCCTTGCGTCAGGAGGCTAATTGTTTCTCTCTCGGTTTGCATCTATACGAAATTTACTTTGTTCTCGAATGAGCTTTTTCAATGCCGATATTGTATACAGTGTGAGAATTGTGGTATTAGAGAATGCCTGGATTACGCTATAGCTAACGTGAAAATTGGGTCTTATGTAACAGATCGAGGGAAATTTTGTAATTAAATTTTTCTGATGATTGATTGGTTTTGAATTTTTTCTTTTTCGTTGACAACTCGAAAATGACAAAATATAATTTCTTTTCAAACAATAATATAGAAAGTGTTATGCCCGCTGTAGTTTTCGATACGTTATTTATACGCTGTGGTAATTTGAAAAGTGAAAATTATATTGAAAAACTGCATTATCTCTACAAATATTTTTGAGAATCTTTGTATTCATTTTTAATATGATAAACTATACTAAAGATTATTAAACAATTAAAAGCGTTAGAACCCAAAGTAAATAATAGCAAAAAAATGAATACTTTACAATTTTCACACATTTTTCACGTACAACGTTTAATCCAGATAATATATCGTAACTTCTACTTACAGCAATTCACCAAGATACTTAAAAACAAAATCACTTGTCCGAAAAAAAAAGAAATTGTCTCTGTCTCCGCACGTGGGTCTCAGAAAGCAAAAATTCACAACTGGACGACGACAAAAGATAACCGCGACGACGATATCACGCTCAGAATCCGGCGAACGTCGAAGCACTAAAAAAGTCTCTGCGCGCGGCTACCGCAAGCTCTCCAGCCGCATAATATGCGTGTATAACTGCACCGCTGCGCCGAGGCTCTCCACTCACCCGACCAATCCCCGGGGGCTTTCTTCGTGAACACTGTATACGATTGCTGGCTACACACTCCTGGACCAGGACTCGACTCGACTCGCTCTTAGGGGGGATTACAACAAACTGGGTGCGGGTCGAAGCCAGATGGTTGACTGATGGTGGAGGTGTCGTCCTGATCATATATAGGCCCCCTGGTTGGGGCCCTAGCGCTCGCACCCCACATCCCGCCTCTTCTCTATCTTTAGCCTCGCGCGTATAACCCCTTCCACAAAACACTCTCGCTCTCTCTCTCACACACATACTCAAGCGCCGTGTCATTGTCGTCTCGTCGGGGATGATGATCATGATGATGCTCTCTCTCTCTCTTTCTAGCACGTGTACTCCGTCTTACCAGCGTCCTTCGTCCTCGAGAGGAAGAGAGATGAGACGAGAGAGCTAGTCCACCTCCTCCACCTCTTTCTCCTCCTCCTACTTCTCGGCGCTCTCACTCCTTCCCTACGAGAGGAGCCGTGTGTTTTTTTTCTGTCGTAGTATATAGATAGTAGCGGTAGTAGTAACAGCAGCCCCTACTCCTACGCGCCCGCGCGTTTTCGAGTGCACAATGGGTGATGGGCTATAGAGGTGGAAGAGAGGCGCCGTGCGTTATGGGGATATGTGTGTGTACATGCGCGCCGATGAGGAGAGGGGCACTTGGATGAGTGGATATGTAAGTAGAGGTGTTTTGCGCTCGGCGATCTCGTATACGTGTACGTTGACGTAGAGGGATATTAATTGGGATCTAAAGCGCGAGCCTCAATGAATCGGATTGATTGGCATAGGAAAAGGGGGAATCCCCTGCAGCAAGGCCGCTGTTTTAGGTACTGAAGATGGGGCTTATTAATTTAGATGGCTTTTGTAGTTATTAAGTTTATGAAAGGTTTAGTTTTTTTTTTCATTGATGCCCATAAAAATTACGGTTTCATTTAACAGTAGCTTTTTGTTATTGATTTATCAATATACTTTGAAGAACCATTTAGCTCTTGTAAAAGCTTATAATATACATTTCCATATAGAAGGAGTTGTGATTGGTAAAAATCAGTTTAGTAAAAATAAAGAGAAAATTTGGCTGTTAACGCTGGGAGTGTTCTACAAAAGTATCCCAGTTTAAAATACATAAATATAATCATGCACGATACATCTGATTTTGAAATGCACAATTAATCCTAAATGAATGCAAATGAGGAATTTCACAAAAAAATGACGTTAATTCACGAAAATTAAAAAAAAAAAATATAATTACACGGTCACTTCACGGCCTACAACTAGGAAAAAAGCCTATCGCAATCTAAACACCTACAAGAAAAACCACGAAGGAGATAGAAAGAGAGGTAGGACTTGGTAGGAGAAACTACACAGCCTTAACAAGATAAAAGGAGAGAAGAAGACGCGCTAAGAGAGCTGGGCTCGCGCGCAGTTTATAGGAGAGAAGAGGCGAGAGAGCGACAAAGCAACCGCACGCGCGCGCGGGTGAGAAGGATACCTATACTCTTTGCCTAAGAGGTAAGGTAGTAGGGAGCTCTCGCGCGAGGAACGACCTCAGCAGTGTAAGTGACCCGCAGCGAGAGGTGGGGGGAGAGCTAGTATCTCCGGGAGATGAGCGCTCGCTGCTCGTGGGAGGCACGCGGCGGTCCCGGGGTTAGAGTGAAAGTGAAATGCCCGGCGCGCGCAAGTGGAGTAACGTCTTCTCTTCTTGCGCGCGGGAGTCGCGGCCGAGCGAGATAGCCGGCCGGATTGGAAGAGGAGAAGCAGTGGAAGATGAAGAAGAGAAGGACCGCGGCCGGACGCAACGGCTCACTCGGGATGTTACGCGGATGGAGCGGTCTGCGTATTGAGAGGCTGCGGGATCGGCCGTTCTTCCAGCTACTGTTGCTCTTGTTATTGTTGTTGCGCTTTTCCGGAGAGAGCTCGTATATAGCGGAGATCGACGGTTCGTTCAAGTGCAGGTTTTTCGATTTTGGTTTGAAAGAGCGGTGATAGGTTGCTGACTGATTTTTAAGTGAGTTTTGTTTTGCTCCGTTACTGGAAAACGTTTGATTAAATAGAAAAAATTTTTAAGTTATTGATGGTGTGAAAAATTTTATTGATGGAGTAAAAGCTCAAATCAAAATTCAAATAATACTAGTTGCTAGAAATAATATTGGTTCTATTAGTACGTTTTAATTAATGAATGTAGGTGAAAATGCTTCATTTTTCTCAGAAAATCACATTGCTAAAGAGTATTTCTACATTAAATAATTGCACTTTTTATTCAGTCAGTGGTTAGAATTCAAAATCATTCTACAAGTAAATAAGGCCTCTTAATATGGTTAGAAATGCTTTTATATTAAAAAAATTAACTTGTGGTATCCACATAAGATGCATTTCTTGCAAACACAGTTTTTATATAAGTATAATTATTCTGATTTTTGTGGTAGGTACGGCTACACACATTTTCTCTTGAAAATTTTTGTAGGCTATAGTTTACTATTGAGTCAGTTTGATTAGTCTAGATTCGGGAACTTTGGTTCTTTCAAAAATTAAGAACGAATTTAATTTTTCTCTTCTTAATTAACTTATATCTCAAGTGAACACATCTCTACTTATTTAAGTAAATATAAAATAACTGCTAGTTTAATAAAATTCTTAAAGGCATAAACTTCCCCAAAAAAATATTATAGAAACATTACTTCATCTTTAAAAAAAAAAAAGATCTTCATTAAGAAAGTTTCACTATGAACAGGAGAGTTCTAAAAAATAAAATCAAGATTATATAACTAATCCCTATAACAATTACGTTGACAAAAAAAAAGTTATGTACCTAAATTCTAAAGCCCGTGAACGTCAGATCCAATTCTACATTTTTCGAGAAACTACACATTGAGAAACACAATACCCATTCTAATGTTCCCCCGATCCTCGCCGAAGAAAAAAAAAATTGTAACATCACGAAGAAAATGTGTAAGGCTTCACATACACCAGCCTTTCCAATATCATAGCGCAAACCGATGATTTATACGGATCCTTCAAAAGTTACATAATGCTTACAAAATAAAGAAAGACAACCGCATATATGCGAATGTATCAGCACACCAAAAATGATGCGCTACGAAAAACGATGTTCCACATGCCACGATCCCGCATCCTGAAAATAACACGACGAAAAACATTCTTTTGTCGCGACGACGACGAATGCCGATCTCGTCGATGCACTCTCGCGCGACGTGCTTGCAATAATTCGCGCGGGGAGATCCATACCAAACGACACGACCTTCGCCGCGTCCCCGAGAGAGGCGAAACGTTCGTATACCTAATATACATGCGAGCGCATCGCTTCCGCAATGCTGCTTCTGCTTCTTGACGAGCTGGATTTTCGCTAACGAAACTTTACAGGCGATAATGCTTTCACGTGTGTAGGTACGTGAGAAGATGCTTCGCAGCACAATAAACATTATTTTTCCTTCCCCGCCTTAGTTCTTTTTAATAACTTGTTTTTAAAGACGCTAATTACTTCTATCATTAGAAGTCGACGATGCGAAGTGCAGTGAGAGCGTGCATATTTTAGTATTTCGGAATTCGATTATATGAGAGAAGCGGAAATTTAACGAGCAATTTGGAGTATACAAATATTTGATTTGACTTGCCATCAATGATGATTTATAGTAAGGAAGGGAAGAATACGATTGTTTTTTGATAATGTATATATTTATCTGGTATATGTCCTACTTTGGATTAGAAGTATAATCAATATCAAATTTTTTTTTTTTATTTAAGCAATTTTAACTCTTCTACATGGAGTTATTTTGCAGAAATATCAAATTAATACTAAGTTTTGTTATGAGAACTATAAATTTTTTTTTTAAATCTTCACCGATTACAAAAGTAACGTAAATTAAAAGTCAATAAAAATTAAACGGTTACTAAGTATTGCATCTAACGACAAGCTCATGATAGGCGCAAACTAATTTCCCGTTTAATTACATGCAACATTATCTCTCGCTCAGCATCATCACACGATCGAGTCATGTCCCGCACGTCGTGTGTATGCAGATCACGTAAACGCTATTGCTCAAAATCGTTGCAAAAACATCAGTCACTCTCGGATATATCTCATACGTTTTCTCGCAGCCGCGTGCAAATAGTCTGACACCTATTCGAAGCGCAACATGTATAACAGCACGTCCGCCAACGAAATAAAAAAACAAGTACGCAAACAAGCGGAGCTTCGAAATAAAGACGTCAAATGTAACAAATCACCTTGAAGAAACTCCCGGGCGTATGGGTGCTCTCGAGTAGTGAAATTTGAAACAAGTCTCTTATAAACGCCATCGTGAAATATGTACGTTTGCCGTGATGCAAACCAAAGATGGGCATGTATGTCCTACAAATTTTATGCCTCTTTTTTTCTTAGCTCTTTTATGTCTTTATCTGCAATAGAATGCGGATCAGAAAAACACAAGTTTCTTGTCTTACCTCCAATTTTCGATGTCATTGAAATATTTTATATGAAAAAATTCAAATGCAGAAGGAACTAATCGATCTATCTGTTGATGAATTTTTGCTTTTGCAGAAAGCATGAGTTAAATAACTGCCAAGATACAACCTAATACAATGTTTGATACTACGTACATATATAATTTATATCTACTTAACCATCCGCATGATTTCATATTTATTCATACAAATCTAAAAAGAATTCACATTATAATTGTTTTGTTCTACCACACTTCCAGCAATTGAGCAATAACAACGCATCTATCTATTCATTGCTACAAAAAAAATGATGAATAATCTATTCACAGTACCTACACCGTGAAAGTGCGCGCACGCCTGTAAACACACACTCGAAAAATGACCTCGCGAAAAAAAAACCATTTCCCCATATAATACCTATAGCGCGCATCCATATAACCGCACTCGTGAAAAATCAAAATCGGCGCGTCAGCCTTCCCTCTCACTTACGCAATATTTTCATTCGCGGCACGTATAACTTTACTATCAATTACGCGCGCGCGCGATTCGTCGCGCATCTGCCCTTCCGCTGTCTATAAATCAGCGAGCGCAGAAACTCTCTCTCTCTCTTTCTACGAGAGGACGATCGCGCAGGAGGATATATATACGTATACCGATATAAACGCATGCGCGATCGATCCCCGCGGGATGAGCTCTCGCGGTTCGCTGTATGCATATACATGTGTCTTATTGCTTATTACGGTTGCGCGCGTTTCGTGCACGTATAGGCCTTTCTACTATACGGCGCGCGTGCTTTGCGACACGTATATTGCGCGCGAGAGATGAGGATCGTCCTCATCATCGGTTTTGAGAAATATGCGCGTCGATCGACTTGAGAGACGGACCGATTTTTGTGCCTCGATTTTGCGCTGTACTGGGATATGAGGGAATATGAGCGATGCGTAATTATTGTGGATCGGTCGTTGGGTAATAAGTTGATTAGATTTTCCAATTAAATTATATATGTATAACATTTTTCTTTTATTTTTATACATAGCTACATGCAATTTTTCAACAGTTTATTTTGGTATAACCTTTTACTTATTGATTCTTACTTACAAACGTAAATAAATATTTTATTATTAAGTAGAATCATTTGCATTTGAAAAGTACTCAAATAATTTTTTGAACATAAACTAGCTGACTTGATTTTCAAATATGAATATTATTATTAGGATATACACATCTTCCTTTAATTTGTACGTACACTGTAACGTTCGCCACACGCAAAGGAACGGTAATATTAGCCATAAAGTATAGTACCCCTGGAAAACCACGTTACAGAATTAAATCTTCCGCGTTGTTATCGGATGCATTTACATAATTCAATGAAAACATTTCAAACTTGCACCAACTTTATCAATATCTCCGTTTTTTACTCCCCGTGACACGTTGATGAAAACGTTTCGAGTTGCGTGCACAAAGTATTTTCCTTATTACCGAAAGATAGTTGTCAGTAAAATGAATTACGTGACACGAGTTAACTCGAATAATTAATAAAATCTCCAACTGACTTTTGCTAAATAAAGTCTCCTCGTTAATTACAAATAATTTTCGTCATTCTTTAAATGAAATTTTATAACATCCAAACCGAATATCTCCTCTAAAACTCGTAAAAAAAGGTTTCAAATGACAATTAAACCACAACGTGGTATTCATCATAATTCCTTGTAAACAAAGAAACACGCTTATTCGCAGCCCCAACGACACACGTTATGTGCCTGTAGTACTATACCATACCATACCAAACGCAGACTGTGTCGCACACTCATCATCGTCTCGTTCTCCTTCCTTATGCGCCACACACACACAGATACTCGCGCTGCTCGAATATTTTTCTCGAGGCGAAAGTCGTGCTCGACCTCTTGGTCGTCGCTCGTTACACACGCGCGCATGAGCCGCACGTCGCCGCTATTATTATCGGCGCGTTAAACGCTCCTACGGCTCCTGCGAGATGACACCGCGGTGACTTCGCATCTATCCGAAGAGGTAGATGATGATTCTTATATACGTGCGAATTAGGGCGCAAGAGAGAAGTTTCACGCGCATATTTATAAAAATAACATTTTATAATTCAATATATATCTATAGATCATGGTGATTTTTCAATACTAATAAAAAAA
>JAPYZO010001137.1:0-21130 GCA_030522905.1 Torymus flavipes | reverse complement strand
TAGTATCTGTTGACAGTGTCGGCGAATCGTCGTCAGGGAGCGAGAGAGGATCGCGGCAAGCCGAGCAGCAGCAGCTAAGAAAAATGAGGTCCTACGACGGAGAAAGTAGCTCCTGCGAGGAGGACGAGAGGAGGGAGGCAATGCCCGAGGCCCACTTGCAGCAGGGCCCCTGGCAGCGCTCGGCCTCCCATCCTACCTGGGCGTGGGAGCATCGCAGTACCGTAAGTCCGCTACCGGCTCTCCTACTCCTTCTCGACCGGCACTCGCCTATTACGAGCGGAGATTGTTCCTATTGTCGTCACGCTTCGCCGATCTTACGCGCACGCGCTCCTACGACACTAACTTTGTCTGCCTTGCGCTTTTTTACGCTCTTTCTATCTTTACATTGAGCGCTATACTATTTACCTCAGCTCTAAAAGTCTAATAGGAATACAATAAGTAACGAATTATTATTGTGGGTATATTCTTCTTTCTATTTTTAAGTACTTATAGATTCTTTCTTTTCAAAGTAGCTATGCACGTGGATTTATTTTTAATGAAAAATCTTTATCCATTTAAATTCTAAAAACATGAGTCGTACATACAAATGGGTTTTATGCAAATGTAAATTATTAATTTTATTTGCTGATAGGAGGTTACTTTTGAGAGAATTGCAAATAATTTATTCACTTTTAAAGCGCCTCGTTGATACGTTTTTTAATAATAGTGATCTTACTCTATATAGAAAATTAGAAAGTGCATACAAATATTTAATTTGTTATAAAATATTTATAACTTACTAAATAGTCAAAGGCAATGGCTAGTTTTTCAGTCATATTCTTTTACTTTCTACTACGAGAATGTATTACTACATGATTTTCAATGATTTTCAAAAGATATAGAATGAACATAGAGAAAACAAGACTTCATTACTTTTATCAGAATTAAAAAAAGTCAATTATAATTTTTTTATACTGAATGATTACTGTTTGAAGAAAAGGACTTTTTAACCATTTTCATTAAACAAAAGTAAAATAGTCCATAATTCGACTTTTACTGCAGCCATTTTTTTATATTTTCACATCCTAAAACATACCCCGCAAAACAGCGAATACCAAAGCGCCTTTTTTATTTATTTCGAGTCCACCAAATACCATTGTTTTTATATGAGCATGTGGCAACCATAAAAATCTGATTAAGCCTCATAGCACCTATAATCTCTCATCCACATTTAGTTTTTGTAAATCACCAGCCGAGTAACCTTTCTAGCGCCACTCCAGGTTACCTTTCTTATATTTGAAGGCGCATTCATACGTGCTAGGTATATAGCAGACCTATATCCTTTCGACGAAGAACTGCCCATTTATCCCTATATATCTCAGCCAAGAGTATTTAAGTTCTACTATAAAGCTCAACCCACAAGCTATTCTGAGACTAAAAACATAAAGTAAATTCAGATACATCTCAAACCTAGTAGCTTAAACAACGTGCCGTATGTACACTTATAAATTTACTTTAATTTGTATAAAATCATTATAAATCTTTATATACAGCAAACATACAACTTATTTTCTTAGTAATTGTATTTTTTTTAATAAACATGTGATTTTATTATTATGTTAACAGAAGTTTAATTTTTCTTTATATATTAATTCATGTATATATATAAAGACCGGAATTACGAAAACCGCGTACGGGTTCTCCTGAGTGTATACCTATAGATAGTTTAAACTTTTGCGCCTCAACACCCACTATTTAAACGACTTCCGTGACCCGCAGGTAGTATATACTCTTCTATGGTTAGACGAAACTAATCCATCAGCGGTAAATTTCAAAATGTAGCATACACTTTTTATGCAGTTAATCATAAAATCAAAATTATACTAAAATATCAACAACTATATGACTGCATGGTAATAAATTCATACATTTTTCCATAAAATATGAATGAAAATAATTATTTCACCATTTATTTTCGTTTATCTTAGCCATTTCCAAAATGTATAGTAGATTATTATGAGAGGTCTTCTTTAAATAAAAAAGACTTACTTGAGAATAATTATATTCTAAAATATTAAATTTACGTTTTAATTTCCGCTTTAATCATTGTTATTTTTGCAATTAAAAAATGATCAAATAGTTGATTTTGTCACGTAATGTATAATATTAAAAATGTCTAAAACATTGGGACAAAAAGATGGTGGGAAAATCTGTAGTTGTCGTAAAATTTTTCTGCCATACCCGTGTCTCGTTCACGCCTAAACTGGTATCTTAAAAACGTTTTAAAACTTTGCTCAAAGTTATATGTCACCCGCATCTTTTAACCAAGTTCATTTTGATACTAATCTTATTCGAGTTCCCAAATAATTAGAAAAAAAAAATATAACAAAAATGAAATAAAAATTGAAAAAGTATATGTGAGCGGATTGGAATGACGAAAGATAATACAAATAAGAGAAATGAAAGCGAAAACGATCTGTTGCAGCATCCATTGGCGGCGCACGGCAACCCGAGCTTGGAGCCGATGGGCTATCAACCGGGCCCGGGCAGCTCGGCGCCTGGCCACCCTGGCGTAATGCCGGGTCCACCGGCAGCCTACTCCGCCTCGGACAATCCACCAGGCGCCCCAGGTCGCAGGACGCCGCTCGGAGCCGTCGGCCTCGGCGGCTTTTACTTTCAGCAGCAGCAACAGCAGCATGCCCAGCCGCACGCCAGCGTCGCCGCGGCAGCAGCAGCAGCAGCGGCAGCCGCTGCCGTCGCCGCCACCTCCTCCGCAAACGCGCTCACCGACGAAAATAGACCTGATCACGAGAGGTATTATCATCCGCGATCGCACGGCCTACCTTCAAAGCTCGTCTCTTTTCTTTTTCTCCCTTTTTTCATTATACGCATTATATATAGGCGTCGCGTGGAGCTTTTGCTACGGATTTCTTTTCTGTCCTAATTTCATCGGCTGCTCGTAAAAACTCCCGTTCCAAGGTCAATAGTAGAAAAAAATGTTGATGTCCAGTTAATGATGATTAAGTTGGACTGTTGCGCTATCTATATGACAATAGATTCTTATCGCGTCTCCGTATACGTAATAAAATAAGCTCTGCTTTTAATTATCAAGCTCATTCAGAGAAAACAATGTTACCATGACGCATAGCCTTTTAATAGTCGTATTACTGCGTCTTACCAGTATTAGTTGAGATTTTAAAATGATTTGATACAATTGTAACTACTATTTACACTATGTACTTATTCTGATAAACGGATCTGCAAATCTTTATATGCTATGATGTATAATTACGTATTACTAATGACAATGTGAAGGATAAAAAACTAAAATGATTGTTTGATTCTTGCAGATCTGGTGCTTCACGATTGAACTGCCCGGGAAAAACAAAGACAACGAGACAAGGGAAAAGCGTGAGGCTGAATATTAACGCTCGGGAACGGCGAAGGATGCACGATCTGAATGACGCACTTGACGAACTTCGTTCGGTCATTCCCTACGCGCACAGTCCCTCAGTGAGAAAACTCTCGAAAATCGCGACGCTCTTGCTCGCCAAGAACTATATTCTCATGCAAGGTCAGATATATTGCGATCGATGGCAAATATGTACTTGTAGCTCGGCGCTCGGAAAAAGTGCCTCTCGACTCCTTTCATCTCGCGCGCGTAATCTCGCGAATGCAGCTTTTATTAAGCGCTGTTTGTTTATGAAACGCTGAGGCGTTTTCATAAATTATTATTGTGACGACGAGGAATCGTTATATAATGTTGTTCACTCGCCTCTGAAAAGCCAAGCTTACGTTACATAAACAGTTTTTTTACTCCATCTTATCAAATCCATAGTCACGTGTATATAATTGTTGTAAATGTGAAAAAGTTAGTTATATGAAAATTATTTTAAAAGTATATTTATCATTTTACGAAAATATTGTATTGCAATGATTGAGAGTAAATCTTTTTAATGGAAATGCTAAAAGTGTTTATGAAACACGTTTTTATTCCAAAATTAAAATTACCTTGAGACTAAATTTACAAATCTGAAATAATACATTTATTTTTATCCTGTTGCGGTTATTTCATTTTATCAAGATGAATTATAACTCGATCTATTTGTTTTTTACTTCAAAAATTCTTATATAATTTTTCCATGAAAATATCTTGTACATATTCGAGATTTCTTAATTGCATAACAATTTCAATTAAAATCACGTTCTTCGGGATATTCGGTTATATGAAAACTATAATATACTCAGATATTTTTTTGAGTGATTGCATTAGTATTTTTTCATAAGATTGTCATGTTGCCAAACAGCATAATTAGCATTTAAACACGATCCCTGCCTTACCGACGCTACTTTTTTATTTAATTCGTTTTTAAAGTTTTATTAAAAAAGTATCTTCTGGGCATTTATTTCCGCGATAACTAATCTAGGAAATTTGTTTTCTTTTTCATTAGAATTATCCATAAAATTGTTGTGTTGAAAAATTATTATTGGAATTTCATCTTTTCAAAGAACACCCGTAAACTAAAAAAAGTGAATAATTGTCAATATTTGATAAATTAAGTCTAAAAAAATATCCGTTAATATTTTCTTTCATAGAACTTATTTTGTCTTTGAATAGAGTAAACTATATGTACGACATATAATTACATATCAAGAAAGTAAGATCAAAAATTCTGATCAGGTTCGAAACAGAAGATTTAATATTTAATGTAATGTACTTCCACACTTCAAATAGAAACATGTTTTCTAATGAAGCTTTCTTTTTGCTACGCAGGAAATGCTCTGGACGAGCTGCGCCGCGTGATTGCAGTTTTGCAATCACCTCATGCTCACACTACAGCCATGCCGCCAACGCCCGTTGCCTACGATCTCTTGCAAGGCTTTCCTGGTAAGCTTTTCCAAGGCGTCCAGGAATTACAGGGCCTGCAGGGTACAATTAATCCTCAACGACCACCGGCGCAGCAGCAACAGCAGCAGCACGTCGATGCTCCTAGTCCAGCCGGTGCAGAGGTTCCTGTCGGCAGCGGCGAATCCGCCTAAGTGACCGATATTTTCATTGCGTCCAATATTCACGTAATTGTACCCAGGTTTTTGTTTATTTCTGTTCCTGATTTGCGTATGAAAACCTTTATTTCATCCATTTCTTAGTTTTATTGGCGTGAAAAGTAAACTTGATTTTTGAAAATTTATTTCTTCAGTATTTTAAATTTCAAAATGACAAGCTAACAAATTCATCAAAAATCTAACAACGAAAATTTTTTTGTATTCTGAAAACTATCTTTTAAGATTATACAATTTAGAATAGAAAATCAAATTATTAGAAAAACTTATATGAAAACATATAATTTTGAAATTAATTAAAAAAAGTGTTTCATTTATGTTCAGAAACTAATTATTTACTATAATTAATATGCATATTAATATGTTTATATTCTTAATTTGCACACAACGACACAATGATGTTTTTAAGTTTTTACACTGATTATTGAATTCATAAATTCTAACAATAAATGTTTACGATTACTTAACCGCTTCTTCATGGGTGAAGATATGTGTGGTTAAAACGAAATTAATGATTGACTGACCCATGATGCAGTTATGACAATTAACTTTATGCACAATAACAAAGCCTTAGATTTAGTCTGTCATCAACGAAACACTTTATTTAATAAATTTTTACTTTGTTCTAAGATTAGGAAAATAAAATTTATAGACTTTAGTTATTTAATCATTCTAGTCAATAGAATATAGTTATAATCAATAATTTGAAACAGATGTATTTTATACACAAAATAGCTCGATAGCCAACGATTAATTGAATACCGTGCATTAGCTTGTATAAATGAAACTGATTATAAATCATAAAGAAGTCATCGAAATGATGTAGAATAAATTTATTTATGTAGGCCATTAATTAATTATGAATAAATTTGCATAAAATCATTTTAAGGAAGTTTAACAAATTATATATATATATGCGGTAGTTTTATAACAATGGATTTTTTTCATATTTTCCTTTGTAGCAATAGAAATTAATTTATACAATTTAAAAAGAAGTTTTTACCTGCATATATAAATAAATTTAATGTCAAGTATCTACAATACATACAAAAAATGAAAGTATTATACGTATAATGCAAAAAAGAACAACAAGCGTTTATGTCATGATTATTGTAATTGTGATCTTTTGAAAGTACTGAAGCCTACGAAAAGCTCATAATAAAGTCTCTATAGATATATTATACATGTATAACTTTTTAACTATAAAAAATCAAATGCGTTTATACATAAATCAAAAATCCATTTGCCCGTAAATCAATATTGAGGTGCAAATAAGAAATTACTAAAAAAAGAAATTGTGGTTTTCAAATAATATTCACGTTTTGAAAATCACTCTAAGTATAGCCGAAAGCGGCTAGATAATATATAAAATATGATACTTGAATTTTAAGTATAAAATGTGAAGAAAAAAAATATATGTATAATTTCGAAAAAATACGGTTTTTAACAAATGTTTCGAAACCTATTTAAGCGAGAACACAATGAAGAAGGAAAAAAAGAAACGAAAGTAGTAGAGCTATGGGATTGGTGATTGAAAAGTGAAATGGTCGAGAGAGAAAGAGAGAAAAACTCTCCGAGTTCCGCCCGCAACAGATAGTCAATATAGTATGTGATACGAATAAATTTATGCCGATCGCATATTTACAGATATATAAGAAAAATTATACAATATGAATTTATATAAATATATATATTTATTATTAAGAAATAATATTTCGCTAAGTCTTCTATTTCTATGGAGTTTACTTGTAAAAACGCTTGTTGTATAAGCGTTGAAAGTCGACGATATTATACTATTGCTGTGTGTACATTTATAAAGTGCCAAAAGTATAAGAAAATGACGATGAACGTATATGCAATAGCGATTGCACGAGATATACTTAAAATTTATCGTACTGGCCTATGAGCAATAATCGATGTCAAAAACTGATAGTTCCAAGAAGTAAGAAGAATAAAACAGAAGATGTACACCTGATGCACATTTGTTCACGTAGAAAGTGCTTGATGAATTTCAAAATCCTGCAATCTCATTGGACAATTCAAGTGTAACCATTAACCCTATATTGGAATCGTCTAATAAGATTGCAGGATCTTAAAATTTACTAGGTACGTTCCACGAGAATCAATGTTCATAGGATGTACCTCAACGAGGGGAAAGAAACTATAAAGTCAATATTAGATATAAGGTTCGAAAAATTTACAATACTCATTGTAGACTGTAGTAATGACATAAGTGTTTAGCTTGCAAATAAAATCTATTTACAAAAAAATGGAATTCAGTATTACCCAATAAATAATTTAAAATACTGACATAGCCATTTACATCTAAGGGCTCTATTCTAATTAAAACTAAGAACACAGTTGCATCACATGCATAATACTGAAACTGGTGTTTAAAATTTTATCAATATTAAGTAAAGAATAAGTAGCCGAGAAAAGTCTACTAAAATAGCCACGACAGATTTGAACTTGCCGTACAATATCTATACCAGTTTGTGTGATGAAATGATTTGAAAAATAATTTTCGATAGATATTATCATCTCGGACAACTAAATTATAAATATTTTGAGGGTTTGAAAATATGTTTAAATATAAAAAAGTAAAAAAAGAACTTGAGTGATGTTGTAAGGGTGTTGCGATCTATTGCGATAAAAAACACTTTGTAATTCAAAGTTTATTTCTTTTTAATTGTTACAGTGTTGCAAGTTAAAATTATATTTTTATATTTTATTATGAAAATATAATTTTATTGCAAACATGAAAATATTTGCTTTTAATTCAATATTTAGATATGTTTTGTACGCTCATTTCCAATTATAAAAAAAATGTAATTGAAAAAACAAATAAATTACTTATTCAGATCAAAAATTGAAATCCATCATTATACTTTTTAAAATTTTTAAATTTAGGAAAATAGCATTATAAATGTTATAATGCATAATTATAATTTACTTTCTTCAGTGAATGTACATCTTCGCCATTTAGATTTTATTATTGCCATTTTAAAAACTGAAAATATCTTGTAGTTCTAATTTAAATACTATTTACAATATATTATGAAAAACATAAAAGAACTTTTTTCAACGCTGAGCCTAATATTCGAATTTGAATACACAAAATTCTATTTTATGCACAGTGTTACAAAAAATTTCGTATGCAACTCGGGCGTATATTTTTATACACTCGTGTCATCGCCGCGTACGAGTGTTCGGCTAGCCACACTATTGAGTAAAAACGCATTTACGCATTGTTGCATAATTATACTAAATCGATTCTGTTTATGATTCACTTCTTCGCAATTCTAATGCATTTTACGAAAGTTTAACAGAAAACTTTGAAGAGGCTTATTTATGATTCATGCACAATTAATCTAACAATAGCTTTAATTTAGTTTGAAAATTGAAAGAACCATAAAGAAATTGTACTTAAAAAACGCAAATTAATTTGTATCGATCAAAAATTTTGAAAAATTAGAATGTATTACAATAAATCTGTTTTACTTAGCAAAAATATCATAAAAAAAACAATTGATGTTCTAAAAAGTGTTCACCAATAAACTTCGACAACTCAAATTCTACTTTGTTTATAAATCACCAAAACAAAAAAAAAACTGTTTCTCGTGAGAAGCAACAATTTGAAAAAGCATCCGTCGCCAAAACGGATTCCAAAAACCGATGAAGTAGTCAGCTTCCCTCGGTACAAAACGGAAACTCTTTGTTTCACCCCTGCCCCATTCAATCGAGCAGGCCGAACATCTGTCGTCCTTCCGTTCCGTTGGCGGATTTTTCGAAACTCCCGCCGTCGCAAACCATTCGTTCGGTGATCCCACTTATAACTGCAGTGGAACTCCCCGCCCCCTCCCAAAAGTTGCAGTACGCGAGAACTCAGATTGAACTAATCGAAAAAATATGTAGTCACCAAAAACAATATTTATGCTTATTAAAAAAACACACATTTGAATGCACAATTTTCCAAAATACGGCTTACTTACCTGCGTGCCTTCAAATTCGTTGAGTTAGAGGTTCGCAGTTTCGCACTGGTGGGTGCCGCCGCCTAGCGGCGACAACTTGAGCTGTCGGGAGCTTGACCTCGCGCGTCCATGCTATAACCTCTCTCAGTCTCTCACTCTCTCTGTCTTTCTCCCACTCTCTTTCTTCCTCGCTCGTTCTCTTTCGCCGCTCGCCCCGTCCTTTTCTCGGTCGGGCACGCGCGTGTGGTAGTATACTGCTGGTAGGTATAGTACGCGATCGTGTGCGTGCGCTCGGCAGGCAGGAGGCAGCGCGCTGCTCCGAGTACACCGCCAGTTGCGCCTGATAATCCGTGAGCGTCCGACCGCTTCGTCGTGCGCTGCGGCTCGAGTCTTGCGCGCGCGTACGGCCAAACACACGTAACTCTATACCTATACACGTCGGTTTTCTTTCTCACTGGTGCTCGAGTAGCTCTCTCTTTCTCGCTCGCTCTCGCGGCGGTGTTCGCGCTCCACGGAATTTTCCAAAGCGTGACGACGTCAGCCGTCACTGACGGGAGGACAACAGTGCGAGTAAAGGTGCGAACGCGGTGCCGGGACCCTGAGCTTTCCGGGACTGCGGCAAGGACGAGCAGCCGGGGTGAGACGGGCCGAAGAACCCAGAAATGTGAACCGAGCGTTTCTCCTTGAGGCTTGCGGGAAGAGCGGTGAGTAGTCAGTGACACAACGCTGTGGCGCTCTCATATTATATAGTGTGCTGCGATAACGAGCTTTTCCGCGTTGCTCAGTACTGTACGTTATACATACACACACCACCGGTGTACGTTATACGCATGGGCCAGTGTTTGTGTGCGCTTGCTCGCGCGTTTTCACCTTGCACGCACAGCGCTACTGAGCTCTATACGCGTACCACGCATACTACGATGCCTAATAGCGCGTGTAGTCAACGGAAAACTATGTAGCTCCATGCAGTTCCCCTTTTTTCGTACAGTGTTTACTTGTAAGGCTGCGTGCCCATCTTTCGCAACAGTACTTACACGCGCGCTCCCGAAAGACACGACGACAGCGCGTTGCGAAAACTGTAGAGAGAGAGAGAGCCGACGAATTGTTTCCGTCCTCGTTTTGTAGCTATATAAACGACGAAGGAGCGACCCAAGCAGACCGCTGCGTCGAGCTAACCTTACTTTTTCGAGTTATGTTCCTCCACAGAGCGGCTCTCTCCCTCTCTCTCTCGGTCCTCCTATACTATTCGCCCGCTTGTGTCCGTCTCGCTTGCACTCCACGCAAAAGGGTGGGAGGTAGAGAAAGAGAGAGAAGTCTTGAAAGTGTCAAGCAGAGGCGGCGCAAGGTGAAACGTCGTCGCACAGCTGGCTCCTTCGAGAGTCTATCTCCCTCTCTCTCTCCTCCGTATGCATGCGTGTATGCATTCACACATACACCGGGCGTTCTAAGGATGCCTTTGCAGCTGGGTGCGAGGACAATACCGCGCTCGTGATGATATAGAGCTCCTGCGAAACCAGAGGGACACCTAAGGGAACAGTGTTGACTCACTGTTGGATCCCAAGGAATGCTTCTTTTGCGACGAGATTTTGTGGATCGGAACTTCAATCATATACAATATTGCCGATATGCCTAAACGTCACGAGTCCTAATTACCTAGAAACACCGTCGCCAGAAGCATGCTATCCATAATCATTTTCATTATGAATCTTAATTGTTCTTAAATGCTTCGTAATGTGTATTGAAATTCAGTCAGAATTATTGTTTTCAACGATAAATTGTATCAGAAGAAGAGAAATCAACAAAAACATTAATTTTGTTTGGCATTTATTAGCTATAATAAATTAACTCAACGATTAGATTATTGATTATTTGATATATGAAAAATTCAAATTATGATTAACAAGGTAAAAAATAACAAAACAAATTTCAAGGCAATATATTGCTTACACTTAACGGCGGATATACCTAAAATCTTTGAAGCATAATCATGCCTCTGCTAATTTCCAACCCTTACCCATTCTACTTCTAAATCAGCCACTTCGCCTTATTACTATTTCATCCAGGCCGCCCTCGCTCCCTCCCTCGGCCTCCCTACACCTTCTCGTTCGCGCAGCATCTTCTCTCTTCTACTGCTCTGCGCTCTCTCATGCGTCCTTACCCCTACCTCCTCCCCCTCGTCTCTCTTTTTTCTCTCTCCTCTGCTTTATTTCTCACAATTTTTTTCTTACTCTCTTTTTACGCCCGTCTCGAGTTTTTTCCTTTCTCTCGTTCCTCTCCTCCTTCTCCAACGCTACCGCCGCCGTCGACATCGTATATAGCCGCCGTGTGCCTATACTCTCCTCTCTTTCTCTCTCGCTCTCCGTCTAAAGCTGCCGTCGCTGTTCTCTCAGGGCCGTGCGCAAAAATCAGTATCTCTTGACAACAAGATTCTTCGTTGTAACACATTTCCAAAGTACGTTGTTGCTGAGCGTATAAGCACGATCGAAAATTAGTAATTTTTTAAAAAAGTCACCTTTACAATATTTATTAGTTTCTCTATAATATTGCTTGGCTAGTAAATCGATTTCTACCACCAAGCTAAATTAAAAAAGTTCGTGCAATGGAAATGTTAAACTATAGTTATGGATATAACGTCTTTGCCAAAAGTTATTAACATTAAAGCTACTATGAATAATAATTGAGGAGCTATTCGGAATAAGGGCGTTTCTTTTACGAAAACCCATAAGAGAAACGCCCTTATTCGGAATAACTCCTCATTATAATATCTGAAATATAATTTCTGAATGTTAATTTAGAGACGCTCTATGCAGAAGCGCAATTTGCTTTTAAGCTTTAAAAAGTCCCGTTGTAATTTCAGTATTTGCATTAAAATTGTCGAAATTTTCTGAACCACACTTTCCCTACAATTATAAAAATACTAATGATAAAGCTTGGCTAATGTTGGTCTAAACTCGCGATTTGTAGAGCTTGCGATATTCAAATTACGTCTCTATGTAAATCGTCGGAAGTCAAGGTTAATCAAACATTCTACATAATTTTCTATTGAAGTATTAACGTTAAAAGCTACTTTTAACTGGAACATTAAAAACATGATTAGTTCAACCATTCCAAGGGTCTGTTTCATTATATTTTGATACATTTTATTAATGATTCATGTGGCTACACGTGATTAGAGTCACATAATCGCATCACGTCTGACATAATGATGATTATCTCTATTTAAATTCGCCAATATAGCGATTAAACATTAATAAAGAATTACATTTGTCTTTAAATCTAATACTTTCTTTCTTCTAATATAACAACATACACCTTGTCTATATGGGTTTCATCTATAGTAACTTCTCTGTTCCAATTAAATTACTGATTCAACCAAGGTTTACTGTGCCGTTTTTTTCTGTTTCCTTATCTTTTCAGTGCAGCCTTGCTCTCCACGCACGGAAGACTGTGTCTTTTTATTGAAGCGCATATAAAAATGTTATAAATTTTGTCCTATATTTATCACAGGTCATTTTTAAATGTAGTGAATTATTTTTCTTTTCTGTTACCGTAGTAATGAAAGTTTATGAAATGCAAAAACTGAAATTACAAATAAATTATCTAATGCATAAGCATGCACCATAATAAAGCGTTTTATAACTAAAAGTAACTCAGCTCAGTGACCTTATCGAAATCCGAAAATTGATTCCGAGTTTGAAAGAGGAAACTAAATGTTTAATGAATTCAAATTAAATGCGACATTTGTAGGCATATCGTTTTTCTTCGAACGAGAGTACATAAACACTGTATTCTAATGTTAATGAGGCTGAACGAGGAGGTAAAAAAGGAAGAAAATCTGAGATGGCATCGTCTGATAATGATTTGACTCATCCTCATTGCGCATGCATACTAAAATCCGACGTGATGTTATATTTTCGAGGTGAACCACGTGACTGTGTGTGTACACATCATATCGTGCATTATCTCGTCAATGAAAAACTTATCGCACGATTCGAACAGCTGAATCGCGGCGAGGGTGCCGCGAAGGTTACTGTGCATCGGTCCTCCTAAGGCAGTGCGCGCCGCGTCGACATCGTGCGCAAAGTGAAAAGAATGGCAAGGCCTGCCGCCGCGTTTCTACGTCACTGTCGCCGAGTGCACCTCACATATATATATATATGTACCCGCACACAAACGCGCGCTCGACTCTGCGACCAATAAAACATGATTCCGTTTTGTAGTCGGCGCGTCATAAGTGTTACGCACGCGGCTGTCGTCGTCGTCGTCGCCCGAGAAGAAAGAGAAACGCGCGCGAGCTCTCTCGGGATATATAGAGCGACGTTCCTCGGCAATTTTCCCGAGATTTTGCCGGGAAATCGAGCGTAGCAATTAAGCGCTGCGATTTACACACCCGCGCGCTCACTTTTTTCCCGTCCTTTTTCTCTCCTCCGCTGCGGATGAGTGTATACGCGTGAGCTTTAGAAGGGATGGAGAAGAGAGGAGAAGTAAAGATGTTGTCGTTGGCGGAAGTGAGCTTCCTCTACGTGGGAAGACGCAGCAGCACTGTATGTGTACTGTGCGACTCTGACTTTGTGGAACGCTTTAAATTTGAACAAGTTTGCAGGTTCATGGAGTTATACTTATACTTGTATTTTAGTTCTAGATGTCATGTTACATATTATTGAATTCTTCATTACTTCTAGCGAGACGCTATCGTGATATATAATACACATATATGTATAAGAGATAAATTTTCAAGTTTTTATTTCAATCTGAAATAAGCATGTACAGTTTATTCAGAAAGTTTAGAGAAAATATGTCGTGCTGTATCATTAATTAAATTTATACTTATCTTTATTCAAGAACTGAATTTTCAAACAATTAAAAATTTTAATTTGGGTCAGTTATTCACAGCTTTCGGTCGACCATTCATATATCGATGACATTCATGATAATAAAATATTTTAATATAATGTAATTCACTGAATATTGAAACATGAACGTATTGGTATAATACGTAGCGATTTTCAGCTATTTTAATGCATTAACGCAAATAAGTTCAAGATTTTTGTATGAAATTCGAGTGTCGAGAAAAGCGGCCCTGAAGAGTATCTAAAACTTACATTTTTTCATGACAAATCGCGTTTTTTAACATCAAAGGTACGGAATCGAGTTGTAACCTTATCAGAAGATGCGGATGAAATTGTTATATTTTCACACTATACAATTACAATTTTTTTTATCATGGTGACCACAAAATGAATGAAATTCTAAAAAAAAAATCATCACTTTTTACTTATTTTTGATGGTAAGGAAATTTTTAATGTTTATTCAAATTGTAAATATTGCCTTTGTATTTATGTGTTATATTTTTTAACATTTCAACATTTGAAAATGGTCAATTAAAATGGCGGTTACTGAATTTGCAAATTGTTGAAAATACAACGTTTTTCCTTGTTTTATTTCAGATTTTTTGTATGAAAAAACGTCATTTCTTCGATGTCTTTTTCCAGAGTCGCTATTTCGGATTTTTGCGCAGTCATAACTCTGGCTTTGGATTCGGAAAGAATGTACTCGAAAACAATATCATGTCCTAATTTACATTGATTACGATTATTTAAGTTTTCTTAATTCTCAGATTTGTGTACGAAACCTTTGGACTATCAGGTGTCGAAAACGTTATTTTCAAATTCTATTAAATTAAATTGATGCAATTAGTTTATAATAAACTTAAATGTTAAAAGTATGAAAATAAATAATCGACAACATGTCGCCGAATTTAAGTTGTAATTCGATGCTTAAAATAGCGTGCTTTATTTTGTTTCTCCGAATCAAAAAGATATTGAATGAAACATATTTACACACAAAATGTTTTCATTTTATAAGCAGAAAATCGGATCAATCATATCGTAGAAATGCGTGCTATATTAGCGTCCCCGGCCGAACAACCTTATAAGATTAATTCTTGAGGCAAGAGAATGTGCTGAACGCAAAGTGGCAAGCGCTCAGCAGCCGGCACAAGAGACAGATAATTTTCCCCGGGACGCGCATACAATATTATCATCGTTGCGGTCTCTCCTACGCTCGAAAGACAAGGCAGCGACGCAAGATTAAAGTCACGTGACGAAGGCGCGCGCTCGTGTCGCGATTATCGCCCGCGCTACTTTCTAGGTTAAACGGACAAAGCATTCGAGCGTACGACGACTCTTCCTAACCAGCGTTTCGCGCACTGTGTGTATACGCAATAAGTGCAACATCAGCCCAAATTTGCGGCGCCAATCATCTTCGTCGAATACTTACCTCGTCGCGACGCAATGTCGAGTCACCTTTGAAGATCCTGATCGCGCAAAGCGTGCAATTACCGACCAGTGTAGTGGGCGATCAGTACGATTGAGATGCAGCACGTTTATATGTATACCTCGATTACGCCGCGAGGCTTCGAAGGGGCGATCGGACACGAGCTCAAGCACCGTAAATCTCAATTACTTAACGAAAACAATTTGATTGCCGATCGTCGGCTGCGTGCCGAATGGAAAAAGATTATCGCGTATTTTCAGGATCGATTGATTCTTCGCGTGCAAGTCGTGTCGATATTACGTATCTTCAAGCGTTGTTATATTTTTTTGTGTTTTTTAAAACAGTACACTATACCTTATCTCTACGTATTCGTTAAAGTACAGTTACCTATAACTAAAACCTCGGTTAAAGAACATAGGTAATTACAAATAATTACTTTTAAAGAGCAATACAAATATATATTACTTTACATTCATTTTTTACATTGTAATTTCGTTTAAATTACAAAGAAATATGTCATATCCATTGGGGACAAATGTACGTCAGAAATAATCAACATTTTATCTTCAAATGATAATATGATAATATTTAAATTTTATATAATAAAGTGTCATAAAGATATGGCTATTAAAAGAGGTCTTGTGCCTAAATTCCTGTGTGTGTGTGTGTGTGTGTGTGTGTGTGTGTGTGTGTGTGTGTGTGTGTGTGTGTGTGTGTGTGTGTGTGTGGTGTGTGTATAAAATACGTATCAATTTAAAATTCAAATACTATCGATTCGTTTGAGTGAGATTACAAAGCAAATAAGAGCTTTTTTTATTCCCTACCAGAAAAAAACGTGGCTTTCAGCTGTTATCTTATTAGGTATTGACAAAATTTTGAAAAATCTATTTGTAAGTTATTCATTGTTATTAAAATTCACTAATAATGTTGCATGCTATAATACTTCTAATTTATTGTAGCAAAATATATTTCTAAAAAGTTATTAAACAAAGTATAAAACTTCATTTTTTCATCAGGCTGACTATATATTTGTGAGATATTTAGTAAGGTTTTTAGAATTACCGTTCAGATTTGGATAAAATACAGTATACTCGTTATTTCTACCTAAAACTTACTCACCAGGAAAGTGTCAGGGATCCGGATCACTGATTCGGCCTAAACTTCACGATATTTTTTTAGACGTAGAAACATGAAGAAAGCTGCAATATTAGACCATACTGCTCCACAAAATTTAAGTTATTGGCGTTATTTATGCATTATATTGAAATAATCTCATTAAAAAGCCTCTCTTTAAAACTATAACCATTTAATCTTACAAAGTCTTAAATACAGTTTCAAGTAGAGGAAATAAAACTAGAGAAAACCATCTTTAACTTGCTTTTTTCAGAATTGAAAAATATTGATTCGTTCCAAAGTTATGAAAGTTTAAAAGTAAGCAACGAAAATGCACCAAAATATGTATGAATTCAAATAGATAATTTTAGGCATTTAACAGTGTATTTTTATTACTCCAATTCAAACTTTCATAACTTTAGAACAAATCTCCAGTTTTATTTTCTCTACTTGAAACTGTATTCAAGACTTTGCAAGATTAAATGGTTACGGTTTTGAGGAGAGGCTTTTTCAAGAGATTTTTTCAAAATGATGCAAATAATGTCCATCACTAGAGTTTTCTACGCTCTTTCTCCATTTTTCTACGTCTAAAAACATATCCTAAAGTTTGAGCTGAATTCGTGATCCGGATTCTTGACACTCTTCTGGTCAGTTAAATTTTTGTGAAGTTAAAGTGCACATGAGAAAAGTTATTAATGTTTTTATGTCTGCAAGTTTAACATAGTAGAGTCTTATGGGGGACAAAAAATATTTGCTTATATATTACAGCATTTACTGGTCAGTTGTTATGTAAAATTTTTGTCGTAAAAGATAAAAATTTATCGAACAAATGTTCGTTTTTAAAAATGTTATTGAGAACTTTTAACTAAAAAAATGAATTTATTGATAACAAAAAAGATATATGTATAATACATTTTAAATGGATATGTATTAGGGCGCATTGACACTTCTCGTAATATTATAGTTTATATCAGTCCTACAGTAACTATATAATTGTTTCTCGGTCATAATAAGAGATTATTTCATTGGAATTGTAGATGGAGCGAAAGACATACTTTAAAAAGCGCTATCTCATTACACATCTCATTCCAAAACATAACTTCAAAAATAATAGGCCAAAGACTTTCTCCAGCAAAAATTCAGAACACATCGTACGCAACCAATTAATTTTCACGGAATGTTAATGCAACGCCTCTCGATCACACATTCTCATCGAGAGCGAACATTCTCATAAATCTCAAAGCACACTAGTATCACTGGTATATCAAGTATCAAGATCCTCCTAAAGACTCGATTAAGAAAATTTCGAACCAACTGGCATAAGAGTGAAAAAGCGCAACGCGCGGCGACTCCGTCTTCGCCTCTTCGGCTATGCTCGCCTTTAATTGTGTCAGATAAGAATGAAGCCGGTAGAGTGGGGGAAGCGACTTCCGATTACTTCTTTTATTCAGCAAGTCGACCGATAGCGCGTGTGCAGCGAACGGACGCGAGCTTGAGGGAAAGAGAGTGGGAGAAGCAAGCGCGAGCGCGCCTGTGCGAAAATCTCGTATGCGCGCGCTCGCTCGCTCTCTCAACTCGTGCCAGGGTCTCTTGCTCGCTCTCCACCTCGACCAGTTTTATCTGTCTTTCGGAGATGACCTGGAATTGTCGTAGGTCAAGGACTCGTGCGCGCGCCGTTGCGCCGGCCGATTTATTTTCGCCGGCTTCGCGCGCGTTCGTTGCCTGTATACGAAGGAGGATACACCCCGAGAGTTGTACGATCTCCCGAGCCTTTTATTTACGCGGGCGCATGCAAAACAAATGGTACGCGCGAGGGTTTTCTTGTGCTTTCGTCGAGTGAATTTAACGATTGCGAGATTAGCTTCCATTAGTAGATCTACAAACGCTTCTTTTCATTTCCGCTGTTTTAGTACAAAATATTAAGTATGTTTTTCTTTCATTGATTCCTAATGCATATATACTGATTTTTTAATATAAAAACAGAATTGGTCATTGGCATTTTATTGTTAAAATTTCTATTGGTCTATATACCTACTGGAATTATAGAACTATTTTTTTAATACTAAAGCAATAGTCAAGTTCTGTTTTTATGCATCATAAATGCTTTATGGAACATATAGATTATTATCGTAGATAACATTAATGTAGCTTTAATACTGCGACGGAGAATGAAATTATCAAAAAAGTATAAAGCGTGACATATAAATATATTTTTCCACGGCAGCGTTTTCAGGTAACATTTTTCAAACCTCGTCAATTCCATCCGTTTGAATTTCCTCCATCAGTTTCACATTTACATGGGACTGCAGTTTTCATAATTTCATTTACATGTCGATATAAAGCAGGAATGGCGGTGGCGGCGGTGGCGATGAAAAATGCCATCGTCGCGTTTTCACAAATCAATTGTAGACGAGCGCCGCGCGAGAGTCCAACATTTATATAAACATTTTATCATCCTTCGAAAACTTTTAGTAAAAAATATTAACGCGCGCTGAGGGCTGATATTTTTTGTCGGGATTTTTCCTGGATTGACGGGCAGCTGGGAAAAAAGGTTTGAATGAAAAAAATAGCACCGCGCGGCGCTAGCTCGCGCACTCTATGTATATATCGTTGGCCCATGTGTGGCGCCGACTCGCATACGTGTGTACCCACGAGCGCGTGTATATACGCGAAGTGCGGAAAAAGGGCTAAAACGTGTTAGGGAAAATGAACGAGCGACAGCATATAGAAACGGAGAGATTGCGCGCGCACGTGAGAGAGAGAGAGAGGGACAGAGCAAAAAAATCGAGTGAAAAGGGGCCGGGGCACATGGATATATAGCGAAATAGAGTGAGTGAACGAGAGAGTGCGGGAGGGAGGGAAAAATGAAGCGAACTCGGTGACGCCGGTCGCTCGCCCAACAATGGTAAATCGACCCGCCAAAACTCTCGCGGGTGCGCAGAACCTTGTTTTCTTTTTACCCACCTCCCCTCAACTCTGGCGCCTTTAAGCACTTCAATTACGTTAAATAATATCGAGCTCATCTTCCACAGATTTTCTCTTCCTTTCTTCGCAAGATTGTGGTGCCGGTGGGACCTCGTGAAAATTATCATTTCAGGAAATAATGATACTCGACGGCCTCCGCACATAAACAGATCGTCGTCATTACACACTTTTCCCCAGCCCTTGACGACGACAACCTCTAAGGCGACACGTACACAGTCAAATAAAGATACTCGCGATTCTTCTTTCAAAGGCGCTCGAGGTTAACGCTCCCTCTATCCGGCGAACGACGACCCCTCGTGCTCGCCGCGCAAAGTCTCGACTCGCGCGCGTATATAGTAAGCCGATCGGGTAAACAATTTCAATTGTCTGAAAAAATGTACCTTTTCAAATGCTTTCGGTTTCGTATTAAATATATATATTTTAGGTTTTTAGTATGTTTTATTATTTTTATAAACTCTTGATAAAAAAGCTGAAATTCATCGGTAATTAAATTAAGCATTGATTACTATATTATAGTTGAATGAGGTAATTATCGCGATGAATTATCCTTTTAAAACGATCACTTGGATACTACACATAATATTTCAAACTTTGGTTTTAAATTTTTATAAGCTAAAATATATTGTAGAAAAGTTTGATTTCAAAAAATTTAAGAGTGTTTCCGTGTATATGATTTTAGTTTTTATAAAAATAAACATAATTTTTTGTGAATTTTTGATAAATATTAACTCTTGCAAATTCGGGTAACTGTACCGGTTACTGAAGATGCAGCAAATACTGCGGAAACACTTCTTAGTTTTTAATTTGAAAATTTTATGCCTGAAAAGAAACTATAATAAATATTGCATTAAGGAGTTTATATTGCAAATACAAGCAGTAGATAATTAACTGCAATTGAAATATGTTATAAATTAATATGTGTGCAAAATTTCAGGTTGAGTTGATGATAAAATTTTCGCTAAAAATAGTTTAGAAAGTCACCCTTTTCATCCATGCCTGATGGCAGAGGTGCTAGGGTAAACCGGAAGTAATACTGTTTCTTCTCGTAAAGACTAAAGACTTGACACAGTAACATAAAATTACAATATGAAAGTTGCAATTTCAAGCTTTATTTTGTTATAAAAAATGAATATGTGGACGAGCAACCTAAAGAGATATTAAATGTGAAAGTTAGAAAAAATATTCGTATTCTCTCGACATCATCAGACGAAATAAATGCATGGTCTAACTTTTCAATATAGCTGATAATACTAAAATTGCCCAACTATTTGATGGAAAAAAGAAGTAAATGCAATTATACTTATAAGGGCTTCTTTAACACTCCGTGCGTAAAAAACTACTTTTAGGCACACTTAGGTTTGCAACGGTCCACTCTTAATAGAATTATAGCCGGAAGTAGTGGCTCATTTAAACACTCAATGTGATTGGTTATTTGAAAAAAGCGCGAATATTTGAATTTTTTTTAGAGAATTAAAAATGTGTCAGATTTGAATTTTGAAACTCAAGTATTTACAGAACTTCTAAATAATTAAAATAGAATAAAAACATCTGATTTTTTGCTTCAAACATGTATCTAATTATCTTATAATTTAAACTAATTAAAACTAAATCATATAGTGAAAAATGGTGCTCATAACCCTAAAAACAAAATAGTACGCGCGATGCGCGTTTGAATTTTGCTATAGTGTATTGCGCACGTTGTTTCAAAAAATAATGGTCGATACAGGATAAATTTTTATCGCACT
>JAPYZO010001136.1:0-20906 GCA_030522905.1 Torymus flavipes | reverse complement strand
CTCGCGGTCTTGGTTTCGTCCATTGGCGCGAATGCGGCACGGTAATTCGAAAATACGAGGTTGCGTTTGGGAAATTGAGGGGAAAGGAGTATGGAATGGATCTCGTTTGCGCAAAGTTTTGCGATATTTTTGTTTTGTCTACTTATTTTTGCAATTTACATATGCCATTAATAATGATTACTTCAACTAATTAATAATTTATACACATAAAATGTGCGCAGCTTTCGCTTTTAAAAAGCATGCGGCATTCGCGTCGATCTACGATCAAGTGCGTATGCGATTTTAATTGATCGGAGATGGATTGAATAACCGTCGAGAAAGTTAGCTACCGAACGTTTCATAATTACAAAGTAATAAAACATAACTAGAACTTGAAAAAAAAATCTATATCCACAGTTATCCTAACCATTTATCTTGAAAAGCACACCGGACAACAGCGGCGTCCGGTAGCCGCCGCCAGCTCGGCATCGGCACCCCGTCGCTCTCTTCGATTCCCAATAACGGGCCCGATCCCTCACCTATACACATACGTACTTACGCGTGGGCGGCTACTCGATTTAGCGGGATCTAGGCCTCTCTCTAGGCGGCAGCTCTATGAGAAACATGCGCTGAACAGTTAGCGCGCGCGGCTCTTTATTCCGTCTCTGGCTCTCTTAATTTCTCTCCCTGCGCGCGTCGGGGATAATTCGAGGCAGCGGCTGCTGCTGCTGCTGCACACGAGGTCGATCAGATAAGCATGCAAATTTTTCGCGCGCACCCGTAGAGCCTCCGTAAGTAGGAGAGTTAGTTTTGTGGGTTGGGAAAGTTTTTTCCGCTGGGCTGCCGCACGGCATTTTTGCTGAATTTACTGCGGAATGGGCTCTCTGGTGTCGGCTTCTCTTTGTGTGGGTTCGAGATCGCGAGAATATGTGTGTGTGTGGTGTATATACTATACTGGGATTGTTTTACGGGGATGCTCGGGAGAGTATTGGAATTCGTACGCGTGAAAAGGAAAAATTAAGAGAAATTTCTTTCTTAAGAGGTATATATATATCCGATGATAAGGCTTTTAAGGCGCGCTGTGATCGCAGTGGTATACATGACACGACGAGGCAGCCGGACAAACTTGAATAACCGGATCAACTTCACTCTTCCTCGCAGCGGCGGCGGTGGTGGTGGTGGTTCCGAATTTATCAATCGTCTTCAAATTCATTTAGATAGCGGCAGAAATGCTGCAGCCGCCGTATTAATATTTCGCGAATAAGTATAAATTTCCGTATAACGATATAATATACATATCTGGCGGAAGTTTTATTCGGAATTGCGATTCGCTGAATCACTGACACACATAGCAGGCGCGCGTAATCTTCACTCCCGCGATATTTTTTCACACTTATCCACGGACTAACCACCCCACGCAAAAACAAACATTCTCTCTCTCTTTCCTACATATAAGCGGTTCCTCTTCTCTCATCCTCGCACGACCTCGTTTTTACGAGTTCGCTCTCTCGCGGTGTGCAAAGTGCGCGCGCGCGGGTAAAAGTGCCCGCGAGCCGAGTAGCAGCAGTAGGTATGTCCATTATGCATGCGCACGCGCGCGCGCGGCTGAGAGAAGAGGGGGAACAAATGATTTTAGGGAGTATTGCGGGATCTCGATGAGTCGGGCAGTTCGAGGAATTGGAAAATGGGCCTCGCCGCGAGGGGGATATATAAGTAGTGTTGGGAGGATGGTTTGCGAAAATGAGGAGCGAGGTATAACGAGTGTGAGACAATTGAAAATTACCTAACTGTTCAAATATTGTACTATGCTGTGCCGGTAGCGTTAGTTTTGAGACTAATATGTTTATACGTACTTATATTTCCTGTCATTGTTGAAAATATTGTATTATATTTTCCAAAAAAGCTTTCGAAGCGAATATTCTTAATTATATGTTAAAAAAAGGTATCGACAAATTGTGCAGTGTGTATATAATATAGTAATTATCATTTGAATTAATACGACTACTTTTACATCGCTTCTACATGTGGCCGGAGATTCTAAAATTATCGTTATATTAACTACCACAATACACTATCGAGTTCTTGAACCATTGCGAACTCAATTCGTAGAAATAAACTTGTATTTTAATTACCACCGCGCACAAGCCACATGTACCTCTATCCTCACTTTCTACACAAACGCGACACAATGATCCCCACGGCGATTTTCAATAACAGCATATACTCTACACATATACACAGCACTCGCCGAGTTTGATTTACATAGAATAAAGAAAGTGTTTTTCTCAGCGCGGATTACGCCTCGCGCGCTTTGTGCAGCGCGAGAGTCTGAAGATACGCTTTAATTAGAATGAAGTCGGCAAGCGAATCAATGCGCGCAAGAGCATTATACGTTCTCATTTGCTTATCTCTCTGCATTAAGCCGGGGCTTTATATGCACGCGGGCACACGAAGTGTATATAAGTATACACGAGTGCTCACACGAAATGGGAGGGGAATTCGGTCGAGCGATAATAATTCATTATTCATAATTATATTGCGGTCCGATCGAAGTGTCGGGCTGCGGATTGTATATAGGAGATCATTAGAGATCGGAGGTCTAATGTATGCTGCCAGCAGATCGCGGCTTGGATTATTTCATTAAACACTTTACCGCTAACAGATTTTCGAAGTTTACCTTTTCGGTCGATTTGAAAAAATTCCGGCAAGGCGTTACTTCGGATTACAACTCCCGAAAGTATATTTTTCACGCGTTGTAATGTACGGTATATATATGCGCGAATTCCAAAAAATCTGAATATACGAGAGAGCGATCCTTACACACAGACATTACTCCGAATCCCTCACGCACTTTTTAACCTAACGGCTCTCCGGCATCGCGATCGATATGCGCGGCCCCTCGATCATTTTCTTTTCTCTTGTTACTCACACACGGTTTTTCGCTGGCTGCGGGCTCAAGACCGGAGGCGCAAAGTCGCTGATTTACGCGACATCGATCCCCTCGCGCGCGAGGAGCATCAGCGCTGGCAGTGGGGGGATTTCGATTTCGAGAACGGACACACGTGGTGCAAAAGTGCACGGGAGGTCGTTGGCTCCCTTGCCGCTGTGCTCTCAAGAGAGAGAGAGAGAGAGAGAGAGAGAGAGAGAGAGGAGGAGGAAGAGGGACTGACAAAAAGGCGTCAGCTTTTTCGGCCGGACCGCGTGTACACGTACACGCGTTGTTTACACGCCTGCGATGCGAGATGTACGAGAGTGAGTGCGTATATATGCGGGCCGCTATTTGACTTCTGCAGAGTGGATGGATGTAGAATGTATGGTAAGAGAGGTGTACTGTTGAAGAAATAAAGAGGTAGTTGGTAATTTTTATGAACTTTGGATATTCGTGTGCGGGTTTCGGATATTGAAATTCGTTTGAATTTTTTGATTTGAGAAATAATAATAAAGTATAGTACCTTTAAAACTGTTATAATTGATCATCGCTATAAATGTTAATTTTCATATACGATAAATGATTAATATAATAGAATTTATTTTTATCAATTGAAAAAGTCTAACGACAATTGTCAATACTTTCATCCAAAATAAAAAACGCGTCTGTATGCATCTTCCCAAATGATTTACAACAGTAGCGCGAGATACGCTCCACATCGCGCAATATTTTGCAATCGAACTCATCCAGAATTCTAATTCACCGCTGCATCTCGGAGACCACATCTCTCCTCATTTCTTTTTTTTCCAATTAAAAACTATACCAGCGCAATTCCACCTCCTCGCTCTCCTGCACTCGCTGATTTCTTAATACACCAGCTGCAGCATTTGAAAACCGCGCGCACGCCAGCGGTAGATGCAAATTTCCCGAAACTTGTCTGCTCAGCCGATCTCTCTCTCTCTCTCTTATTCTCTCCCTCTCTCCACCATAGAGAGATTCGACAATTTATTATTGTTTACCCTAATCCAATCCACGTTGCATCACGAAAATTTACATAAGCGCGCTCGCTACTTTAGCTTTTTAGCCAAACTCGTCACGCTCGAGGGGGGCCCTCTCTCTCTCCTGAAATAATTCAATTTTTCGTTATATACGCTGGACTGCTTTTAACGTGTATAAAGAGAGAGAGAGAGAGAGAGAGAGAGAGAGAGAGAGAGAGAGAGAGAGAGAGGTATAGGCAGCCCCCCTGCGATTCTATATGCATAGGTATATACCTATACACGCCGCTTTTGCAATACAAATATATGTGAGTCACGACGTTCGCTCTCATGGAAACTCCTTTTAATGTACCTTTGTGCCCGCTCGCGCGTGCGCGCTCGGTTGGGCAAAGGATATATAGGATATATTTAACAAACACACAGAGGTATATATACCATATAGGTGCTCGTAATATGGTCCACTGCACTTTTACCGAGCGAAGATGTGTTGTGTGTGCGCGCGCGTGCGCTTCCGCTTGCATAATGACTCATTTCTACTCTCTCGCGTGTGCATATGTGTATCGCTAATAGAAGCTTTCGCCGAGGTGGAGAGAATATTGAGGAAATGACGAGAGCGAGTACGTCGTGTCCGTGACTGCGAGATATATATCTATGCATCGCATCTGAAGGGTTATTCCGGGACGTGTGTATGTGCGAGACACGCTCGAATGAGTTCGGCTGATGTGAAATATAATCGAGATTTGATATTAGTCAGACGACGAGACGGATGTGTATGATGCCGGGCAGCAGCAGGAGTTTTCGTTTTCTATGTAAATCAGCGTGGTACGCGCGCGCGCTCACGGTTTCCTTGATGCGCGCGGTGCATCAGAGCGAGGAAGTGATCATGTGGAGTGACAAAAATTGCTTTCGCGCCGTCATGTTGTCGAGATTTTCGGTCTTGAAATAGAAGGCGGATGGGTTATTAACTGGTTATCTGATGGTGGAAATTGAATTTGCATGTGTGTGTGTGTGTGTGTGTGGTTTCTTTTTGCTTATGTTCAAACACGATTTCACTGGAATCTCAACTAAGGTTACTCGCAGTGTTTCATGCTGAGAAGCGGCAAAGTCATTGCTTATTTTTACGGTCTGCTTGTGACAGCCTTATACTTACTAAAAACCCTGCCCTTGTAATAAATTAAGAAATTAGGCAACTTTATTATATACTCCTCTTCTTCTTCTTCTTCAAAAACCTCATAGTCCACATAAACAAACCCGCGCGCTCTATCTCCGAATCACGCTCTAAAATTAAATTACATTCACGGGCCAATAAACCACGAACTATGAATTCCCCGTGTAATATGCCAAATAAACTCCGCTATCAGACCATATAATACACCCGGCTAAAACCGCATTCAGATGCAAATTCTCTCTGCACTTTCTCCTAGATACACTCATATACAGAGACTTCCCGTGGGATAGAATCCAGACTCTTTCCTGCCCTCCCTCCATCATACAACCCGCATATATACGCATTAATTGGTACACACGCGAGAGAGTCGTCGTCCTCCACGGCACTGGCAACCTCCGTTAGATATATCCGTCGATAGAGCCTCGCGATAAGCTCGCGCAGCAACAATAAACACACGCCGCGCGCGATTAATCCCCCGGCATTGTATAAATCGCTCGAGAGAGCGCGCGGTGGCAGGAATGCGACCGAGAAGTAACTAGTGATGCTCTCTCACGACGCTGCGGATCTGCGGGCGGCGGAGAGAAACTTGAATTCGCGGGAGGTGTGTTTTTCGTTGCTGTGTTACGTGATATGGTGTCCGAGAGGGAAAATTTTCGCGTGTATATCATCGTTTTAGAAACGCGCTGGATTAACTGCGCGCGCGGGGTTGAGGTTATTAGTTGTGCAATAATGTATAATGTCGTTGCGCGGATAAATGTTGAGGTTGGGTTTGGATGGGTTCCCAGGCCTGTAACTTCATATCTAAGAAGTTGAATTTACAAAGTGTAATAAAACAGAAAATATTTTTGTAACGAAATACTTACACGGTTTAAGTGTAATTGCAGCTATATTGATAACGAGGTCGTATGTGCAAACTATATATTTTCTTTATTCAACTCTATATTTGTAGTATAATTACAGCAACTCATACGGCGTTATCTCAGCTTTCGAAACACACTCGATTTTACAGTAAAACTGAACTTTTGAATAATAAAACCGTAAAGAGCTGCTCGTCTGGTCAAAAAGCTTCGACTGTATACCCACAGCATAATCACAAAATTACACATCTTCAGCTTTACAGTTACGACCTTTTCCACAATCTCTCGCCATCCTCTCTTTCTCTCCATCCTTCACTCTCTCTCTCTCCTCCCGCCAAAAGCAGAGAGTATACATATATACGCAACAATTAACCATCTCACCCAACATCCTTCTGGAATACCTCTCGCGCATTTTTTCAATCAATCTTTTCCACATCCACGGGCACACGCACATTTTTTCTGCATCCTCGTCGCAGTAGCAGCGGCACACTTCTCTCTCTCTCTCTCAGCCGGCCATCAACAATTCATGAAAACCGAAATCCGTTACACGCGCGCCGGACTTGAAAATAAAAAAAAAAATAAAGAATCGGGGGAAACCATTAACTTAAAGAAACACACGCACCGCCGATCACGCTTAATTAGTATCGCAGCCGCGATGAAATAGGATATACATGCCGACTGCGAAATTTTTCGCCGATACCGTTTTCATCGCCGCACGCGTCGTGTGTGTGTGTGTGTATAGAAGCGCATGCGAGAGTCAACGAACTGGTGTATATACTTATACACCGCGATGCAGTCACCGAGCGCGACATTAATTACGTGATGTAATCTCATCCGCCGCCTCCTCTTCCTTTTCACGTGCGCGCAGGATTTTCCGTCTTTCCTTGACGCGTGCACACGCGTGCGTTATGAGTGTGAGGTCGCGCTGCTTTTTTTAGATTCGAGATAGGTTTGTGCAGTGCGGAGAGTGTGTGTGCAGTATATATATGTAATGTAACGAGGGGGAACTACTCGCTCCTTGTTGTTATGTTTCTCTCTTTCTTTTTTTAAGCGCACGAGTATATATATGGGAGGCCAGAGGTTGTTAGTTTGAACACACTGTAATTGTAGCAAGAATATTTGCTAAGTGTGAGTAAATGTTTCCTGGAGCTGTGTGCTGGCGCATTTACATAATTTCAAATGCCGCGCACGCGCGTTCGAGCGTCTTATATATATATATTATACCCTTATTGGGATTTTAAAGCTACTTCCGCGGCTTAAAAGCGTATTTACGTTTATTCGGTTTCAGGTTGCTTTGAAAATACCAGCAAATTAGATTCGAAAAATAAACTACAGCGCTCTTGGTGTTTCGCAAAAGCCGCGTCGGGGTATAAAAGTATAAAATGAAGAATATTCTTCTGGACATACGCGTGTATATACCAAAACCGATATCCGATCGTCGATAACCGCACCACACGCATTGTACACAACCCTCGTTACATTATCTATATAACTGTACCTCGCATTACCACTTTATAACATTTTGCAAATATATACAAGCCTCTCGCGATCCTTGTCGCAATATTAACGAGATCGCGCGGGCTCCGGGGATTATTTAACGGCATTATTCGTGCGAGTGTAAGTACGCCGTGGCCGCCGCCGGCGTGTACGGCTTCTTTACAAAGGATATTTTATTTCCGCGCGCGACGCGTGTAAGTCGCGTAATCTCGAAGTGCACCGCCGCCGCCGCCGCCTCGCAACCTTGTAAACAGTTTTTCCATTCTTGTTTTAAGAAGTATATATGCGCAATGCGCGGCGCGGCCGTGTAATGGGATACCTTACGCTGATTATTATGCAGTCGATCTAGTTAGGGAGTCGCCGAGCGGTATTATTGGCTAATTGCTAAATTGTTCAACTTACTTAGGAGTAGTGCGTTACGGCTCGGTGGCTATTACGATGGCATTTTTCAATTTTCGTTTTGGTTGTGTGTTTTTGCCGATACGGTCTTGAGATAAAAGTGTAGTAAATCATAAGTGCAGTAAGGTCTGAAAATGTTCGTGAGATTAAGAGTTGCACTTTTACGCGTATTAAGAAGAAAGCAGCTGATGGTTTCTATATTAAACATGAAGTTGTGGAATAATTTTATTAATCTGTTTGAAGTGATTATTTTATTGTTCCTCGGAGAAAGTTTTCTCATAAAAATAATCATCGTAGCAATAACGGTAGCCGCAGGACACTACAAGCATGGTATAGGTGAAAAATAATCGCGTGAATATTATAGTATAAAGGAAATTTCATTCATCACACGCACGCATTATGTAAATTGAAGCTGTCTATAGGATTTTGCACAAATTATTTTACGATGAACAATGATACAATAATTCGCTAAACTGCATTAGAATATTACATTTAGAAAGTGTATTAATTTGAATCAATGCGTTAATTAATTATACTATTATATTATTATTAATAAGAAATGCATTTTTAATCGGCTTGTATGCGTACAGCAAAACTATGAGCTCTTATTAATGGAAAAATATGTGAATTTGCGAGATAATGTCGATGTTCCTGCGCCTCAGCTTAAATGAGCAGCAATCAAAATGGAAATATATGTAACTGAACTTTTGCCCAGTAGCATTTCTTACGCTCGTTATAAAGTCAAGCCGAATACACACAAGTGTACATACATATATATATACATCATACATGGAATTAGAGACGATCGTATTGTAGATCATCATCCTATTTATATCGCGCACTTTTATTATTTCATTTCCGAACCCCAACACATTTTTACGTTTCGTCAATCTATAAACACTTTTCACGCGTAAACCAATTTATAACTATACTTAACGCTATTAATCAAACAAAACACGGCCAATTCGCTCTATCTCCTATTCAATTTAAATCGCTCCAGCCTCGTATAACTAAATCAACCAATCCCGTATCCCTCTCAAAAAATATCTAACCATACACAGTGTATACATTCCAAGCCGAAAGCCCACATCTTATCAAACTCGCGGGTCTCGACTTTATCTAAAGCCCGCGCGCGCCCGGGGGACGAAAAAACGAATCTTCGCACGCGCGCAAATCACGCTACACACACACACACATAAACACTGGGAAAGCTCTTTCTCCCGCGTCCTCATTCTAATTAATGAATCCTCCTTCTCCGCGTGCGCGCACTCCACCCGCGCGGAATTCCAGCGAGACGCAAGAAAACTCGGCGAACGAACGAACGAACGAACGCATCTCAGTGTATATATAGCGAGCGAACGAGCGCGAGAGATACGTGAGAACGATAGGCGCTTGCTCGCGGGGAAGAATATATGCATTCGCGCTAGGCCTAATTACCGCGCGGAGAGCCGGGTAATGTACCGTTGCGCAATTGCTCTCTCGTCCTTGCGAATTCAAGCGCGCGCGAGCGAGTCTTGCGGCTTCGCGGCGTGTGTAATGCACACACATATAGCGTGTTTGGTTGTCGCGTGCGCCACGCTCGTTGTTTGTTTGTTTGCGATGGAGCGCGCAAAGCTTTTTGCGTAGGAGTGTGTGCATGTGTGTGTGTGTGTGTGTGTGTATAGCATGGATGGCGGAGTCGGCGAACGGTATTGCAGCGATTCATTATCCTTTGTTTTTTTCGAGAGAGAGGGAGAGCCGCGAGAGACGTTGAAGAAATAGTTCGCCGCGCGTGGATTGTATTGTTCAATTAGGTATTTACAGTTGTTTAGCGTTTTTAGACGCGCGTCGGTTTTCGCGGAACAAGTCGCGAAGGGTTGTATTTCTTCTGATTTAATTGAATTTATAGGTGTGAAAATCGAAACGCGCGTCTTATGATTTAGGAATCGTATGCGTAAATTAGCTCATATATACAAACTTTATGAGAATTTTAACTTTCCTTTTACATATATCAACTTTGAATTCGCTTATACAAATAAATTACAATAAATTGGTCGATCACAATAACTGCAAACAAAATCCCCACAACACTATACAACATTTTGACACCTTAGAAATATCTCTCAATCTACAATGAATATCGATTACCACCCACATATACACTCTCTCCACTACATTCGTACAAAACTATAGAGAATCTCGGCACGCTTGGAAGACGGAAGGCGGAAAGCTCCTCCTCCTCCTCCTCTAGCACACACATACATACTCGAGAGATTGCACGACGATTAAGGGTCATCCACCCGCCGAACGGCAAGCCTATATGCGCATACGGTGAGATGCCGAATCCCATTCTTGCGACTCGCGCTTACGTACCTACACGTTGTGTATGTGTCTATATACATACATATACGCTTGCGACCCTGCCGCCGCCGCCGCCGCCGCAGCGGTTACGGTATACACGTCGCGATCTTTCCGCATAGGTCGCCAGGAGACCGGTATTTAAGAGAGAGAGGTAGAGAGGCACGCGAGAGACGCGCGCATGCGAGCAAGAAATGTGTGCGTTTGCGGAAAGGAGCTGTATACGGAGGAGGTGGACGTTTTTTCGTGTGTTTGAAGAGGAGCTGGAAAGGTTTTGGAGCTTAAGCGGTAGGAAAGGGTTTTAGGTACATGGCTGTTGTGATTTTTAGAGATTGAATCTGTTTTTAAACAGAGGATATTATTGAATAACCATTGGATAAGTTCTTTTATTAGGGAGTAGAGTCCTTAAATAAAAAGACGCGTGATCGATGCATGATGAGGCATAAATCGTTAAAAATTATATACAGCCTTTCGCAACGGCGCAACATAAAGGATGGATATCGCGGGGCGGAATTAAGAAATGAAGCCATAAAGGCACGATTTAATTATAATTATGGGTTATGCGCATCGACATGATGCATGATGATCTTGCCGAGTTTAAAATTAACCCGCCGTACGGCGGCTTTTATAAAAATATATCTACTCCAATAAGTCAGAGTGATTGATTGTTATTGAGGCTCAACAGTTCAAATGTTAATTTCAGCCTTAAGTTCTCACGCGGGTGTGTAATGAACAAGGTGTGACTCTAATTCGCCTATAATCACGAATTTTTCCCCTCTTTTTGCCTCGATATGAGAAATGCTTCCAATTTATATTCCTCAATATACTATACAAATTACTACACACAGAGATAACATAAAAAATTTATCAAAATATAGAATAATCGACTTTTAACCTTTCCCTCGTTCACACACACACACTGGGACCACCTCCTTTTCCATATACCCGCACACAATACACATCGGCCGAATTTATCCTCATTCTCGCGATCCACCTCGCCTTGCTCTCGCGGATTACGCGATCTTGCGCGCGCGCGAACGGTCTTGCCCCCCTTCTCGCCTCTCGCGGCCCCGATTTTTATATACCGTAAGTAAGTAAGTAAGCAAGCGAGCATATACGTACACGAAATGAAGCTGGTACACGCCGGCGGCCGCGAAATGTGGGTCCGGTCCAGAGAGTAAACTGCAACGCTCACGCCTGCGCGCCTCGGCTCTCTTTGTCGCGCGATTGTTATCTTTCTCGCGCGCGTGAGCGTTCATTAAGTCGCGAGTGCAGCGCGTAACGAGGGAGCTATAATACCTGCGTGTATGTGTGTGTTTGTGTGTATATCGAGGTGTGAACGATTGAGCGGTTGGAGGTTTTTGAGAGGAGGGTCTCACGGTCTGGTTTTGTTGTAGGGGAAAACGGGAGGAGACAGGTAGGTAGGTGGTCGGAAAATGAAATTGTTACGCGCGGAGAAAATGGATGGGTGGCCGATGACGGTGCGTATAGTGCGGATTTTATGGCGTAATGAATATTCTAATGGTTCTGTACGGCGCGTGGATGCAGGAAATGATCTATATAAAACGTCTCGTGGAAAAAGAAAGTTGATGGGATGGATATATTTTTCGATGATGATTTTTGAAGTGAACTTTTATGTCAATAAATGTTGTTTAAAAGTTATGAAACAGTGGTTTATAAGACCTAGTAAAGTGTATGGACTGCAAATAATTTTTCAATACTATAAAAAGATTATGATGAAATCAATCATATAATATTTTATTTGCAACATTACAGAAATTAAAACGACTATTCTTGAAATCCTCGATTATAACCCTCAATATAAAAACTTTGACAGAGAACACACGTCACTCACTACACCACAGACCGCACCAAAAAACCCCACAATCGTCCCCCTTCAGCCGTCAAAATTCGCCAGCTGACCCACATCTAGGGTTACTTCCGTCCCTCGCTCATATATACCCCTATGGCTTCTTCCATTTCCTCAACTCACATACACCGTCTTCGCATAAACACACTCACGTCTTATTCTGTCTCTCTTGTTCCGCAGGTGTTTCCCGGATGGCGGGGAGGTCGGTTACAAGATGACGACGGAACTGCAGCCGTCGCCGCCGGGTTATCGGGGCGCTGGCAAGGATGAGTGCGCGCCGGGCGGCAAGCTCTACAGTCGCCATCTTGGCTACAACGGCGCTGGTCCCGAGTACCCGAGGCGCCGCGAGAGCCAAAGCCCGGAACAGGTTACCGAGCTCGGGGCCAAGATTGTCGACGGCTACGAGGAGCAGGGCAACTACTGCAAGAAGAACGCGCCTGGGTACAAGAATGATAGCGGGTAAGCGACTGGAGTTGTAGTTTTGGGTTTAGAATTGTTTTTTTCGGTCGTCAAGTTATTGGATTTTGAAAGAAAACAAAAGTTTTGTATAGAGAAATAATAATTATTATACTTAACACTTCATAAGGACCTGCGGTAAATAAAAATTACTCAACGATTGTAAAAAATAATGCAAATCTTAGTTTCAAATAAGGCTAACTTTTAGTAACCACGTACCTTTAATTCTATTGTAAATTTTCAACAATTTGAATCGGTCTGTATATGAATTGTAATATAAAAATGATGAACTTGTCTAAACATAGTTTGCGTTCCGTGATTAGGTGGTGTAATTAGTTCTCTAATAAAATTAGAAAGTTGACAGCAATGTATCTTTTTATGTTCTATTTTCCTTTTATGACTTTCCGCTGTAGAAAAAATTAAAAATCTTAAAAATTATATAAGTATACTTAAAATTTAAAAATTTTTTAAATAATTTATGATATTTTTCCTATTTATCTATAACAATAAAGTTATCAATTTACTCTTCACTCATTATTCACTTATTTCACAGGTACAGCGAGAGTTTGGGCTTCGAGAGTTTCAGTTTACCACTCAACGAACGCGACGCGGCGTCGCCGCCCCCAACGCCGCCGGTCCGCGACGCCTCAAGCCTCAAGGGTGTGTGTTACGGGCCTGGGCACGAAAAGTATCCATCCTGGCCCAGCGCACCGGAGTGTCGATATACCAGCGGTAACGAGGACGACGAGGACGGTCCAGGACAGGCTTCACTTCAGCAGCACGCCGGTGGTTCGCATCGGTCTAAATCCTGGACAGATCACACGAATTATCCGAAAGAGAAGCCAGCGCAGTACACGAGGCCTCATACCAAGAGGCCCAATGCAACGTTTACTCAGCAGGTTTGTGGAAGTTTCAAGTGGTACAAAAAGTTTTTGGAATTTGTAATGAGAAAAGTAAAAGATTATTAACACGGAAAGAAAATGAGCATGGAAGTTGCGCATCTTGAAATACCTGTCGAATCACATTGCACAGCAACATGCAGATGACGCGATAAGATTAGATGCAAAATAAAGCTATCACTTCCTGAGAAACAAGATTTATTTTATCTTTGAACGTCATCGTTTTGAAGGCGAAACTAATTAGTCAAGCGTATAGAAATATATTTGGCATGATCAAAAAACGAACTGACAATTATTAGCATGATATTTGACAAGTTAGTTAAACTTTCTAATAAACTTTAAGATAAACTGTAACATGCACTCTCAGTTTCGATTATTTTTTCATTTCATTTCCCCATTCCTGATACCGGCAACGTAAACGGTCTGCACTGGTTATTACACTTCATTGACTTTAACATTTAATGAAATGCTACTTGCTCAGTGGTTTTCTGATAGGATGTTTACACATTGCAGACACTGAATCGAGAACTTGGAATTTTAAGATGAAAACAAAAAATTTAATTCCTTATTAAGATAAACTTTCAAAATTATTATCTCTTTTAATTAGTGCTTCATATTGATTTAATGTATTTCTTACTAATTATTTACGTATTTTTCCAACAGTTGAAAACAGTAATGGAGAGATGCGAAAAGATCCCGGCGGAGACATTCGAGTCGCGACCGCGGGGTGACCCAGACCAGCAGCAACAGTTAAGAATGTGGCCGAGCGTCGATCGTGAGGGCAAGACGCTGGGCGACGCCGAGTACGTCGTGCCCTCGCCCCCCGAGCGTGAGAGCCACCAGGCCAAAACCCTGAGCCCAGCTGATCTCGAGGCTTATGTAAGGAGTTACCAAGATCCTCAAGTCTCTCAGGTGAGGCTCCTCTTCCCACCTTTCTTTCAACTGCCGTGTAAAATATGAGAGGAAAGATGTTAATGCGTTGGTGTTTGATTGCAGGTTGAACTTTATGGTGAAAGTGACTTAACGCAGACTGGATTGGATGAGTACACGACGGTCCAGCACTCTCAGCAGGCGAGTTACGCCCAGTCCGAGGGTTACCATAGTTATGTGTCCAGCGTGGATTCCACAACGACTACTCCATTTTTAGACAGGTGAAGATTTATTTGCACTTTCCGAGTTGACTGAATGAGCTATACAAGGAAAAATGATTAAATGTTATTGTTGATTATATAGAGTTAGTTGTCATAATATTTATTAGTTGTGTCACCTAAAAAGAGTTGCGGCAAACATACTTTTTAGCCAGTTTCATACGGCTTAATTGTAAATCGACAAATCGGTAATACAAAGAATTAGTCTTTTCCACGCATAAGTATGATGATGATGAAGGATGAAGATAGAACTAAAATAACACATAATTAACTTTTTTTATAATCGCAGATTGCGAAGGGACAGCGAAGCTGTGACTCAACGACCTTTAACATCATGGGAGGATGGTTCCTCGCGAGAGGGTCGCGACAGCGTCGTTACAACATCCAGCGGCAGCGCATCCAGTAGCGAGACCCTAAAATGGCACGGTTCCATGTCGGACGTATCGGTCTCTAGCGGTATGCCAACATCCCGATCCTCAGGAATCGCCCAGGACCGTTGGCACCATGGATCCATGTCTGACGTGAGCAGTATCAACGGTGCTGGACCAATGGTGCACAAGCCCGACGACCATGACAAGTGGCAGGATTCGATCATCGACAACGATCACCATCACGGACATCAAAACAACCATCATCACTCCAGTAGTAAAAGAGACAACTGGCAAGTGTCGATGAACGACCGGAATAAGGAACACGGTTCGGCGACTGAGGACAAGTGGGAACACAGTGGTCATGCCATGTCAAAAAGCTTCCACTCGGTGCTGGATAGATCGAGCATCATCACCGATCAGAGTGGCTGCGAATGGGAGCACTCAATTCATAGTTCCATGTCTGATGTCAGTCAGACCAATGGAAGCGGAGGTACTACACAAGGGAGCAAACAGTTGATAGCTCACAGCTCGAGAGTGCAGACGCCCCAGAGACATCACTCGGAGAGCGTGCTGTATCTCGATAGAGAAAGAAGCCAGAGGAAACTGTATCCAGTTAGCACTACGAAGTTGGATGAAGCGCATACTGTGTCGAGGTTGGTTGCATTAAGCTTATTGGTTCTGTTTGAATTTCAACGGTGAATTTAAATAATGAGACAATGTTTTATGCTGTGGATGCTTTTTTGTGTTACAATAAAATAAAATTCAGAAAAATAGCGCAATTGTAGTTTGAGAAAATTAAGTGCACTTGTATTAATAATATATGATGTAACCTCGATAGCTTTCATTTTTATAAAGACATTATCTGTCTATTTGTTCGGTTCTTATCAGTGTGCAACAACTTTTACGATACGTGTAAACGAGAAAGATAACGCTTTTGTTTCTAACTTACTTAATAACACGCAATTATTATATGAAACAATGAAGAGCGAGAGCATACTTCTCGTATTCCAGTAGACATTTAGTGTAATAAATTTTCAAAATCACACCATGTTTGTTTTTTTGTATAAATCAACCATATTTCCAGACATGTAAGCTTCTTCATAATCTATTTTTTCGTACTTTAAATATACTACTTCTAAGATATTTGTAATTTAACCAATAATTCATTATTTATACATTTATTTCAGACTTCCAGCATCAAGTCCGCAGCAGGCACAGCCTTCGGTCGCGGAGCGTATTAACGAGCTGGAGAAGCAACAGCATCTGCAACAGCAGCAGATGCGCTACACGTACCTGGATCCGGACAAGCGTCATCGTGTTTCCGATCCGACCCTCAAGGCCATCCAGAAGAAAGCTCTTTTGTCATTCTACGAACGCCATCAACATCAAGCGTCCTGGCGGTCCGAACCTCACTTGCTCCTCCAGAACCAACAGCTATCGCAGCAGAGACATAGTCCACCACCACAGCCACCGCCTAGACCTAGACCAGTGTCCTCGAGAAGAGCTTCTAGTGCTTCTGATTACGCGAGCGGAGGCTGGCGGGAGAAGAGCGAGAGCAGTAAGGCTGCGCCGCAACAGCAGCCGAGTAGCACTAGTTCGGGTGGAAGCAGTAGTGCTGGAAATTCAGATTTGCCAACGCCTAAGCATCAGCATAGTAATAGCTGTGGAAGCTTGTCGACGGATTTGCTGGGGCCGGTGATCGTTGGCCCGGCTATTTCGATTGATGATTGGGTGCCCGAACGACCGCCCAAGAAACCTCATCTCAGGTGGGTGAAATTTCCATTCGAGGAAAATATTTTTTCATACGGACGTTTTGACTAGGAAACATTAAGTTTAAAATTTTCGTTAATGCATTTTCATTGCCATAGATCAACGCATTGATTTAAATTAAATACTTCTGAAATTTTTAATTTATATTTATATCAGAATTTAGTAAAACTAATCTTTTTTTTTATTCCAGGAGTGCCTTTAGTGACAGATTACCTAGTCCAGATCTACCACCACCCTCGCCACCAACAGTCACAGACGTCGAAGTGATAAATTTCGATGATCCGTTGCCGCCACCGCCTCCAGAACTATCTCAAATTTGCACCGCAGAGCCAAGAATGGCGTCGCCCGAACAACGACGTGATAACTCGTACTTTGAGGAGCCTCCCAGTGATCGAATTAAGGTGAGACTTCAAAAACTTTTATAATCTTTAAGAAAGAAGCAATATTTTTCTTAAAGGGGTAATTTCATAATTATTTATACTAAAACTATTTATATTTGCAGGAAAGAAATTCATCATCGAGACGATCGAGTCGCAAGAAACACATCGTCGAAACCACATCACCAACCAATTCACCGACAAAATCAAAATCTTCATCTCCGAAGCAGGACCAACACAGTTTCCATTTCGAATGCAAACCACTTCCCGAGTCAAAATCGCACGTTGAGACCAGTTTCTCGGCGAGTCGATTGCTCGCCAGTGGTCGATCCAGTCTGAGATTCTCGTCTACGCAGAAACACATGTTGAATGAGAAAATCGCGGCTGTGAGGAGAGCAGCTGAGGACAGACTCGCGCCGTACGGATTAGCAGACCAGCTGCCGGATTTGATTGCGCAGAAGTACAGCGATTCGGGAAATCAGAGGCCTGCGCCTCAGGTGCCGGTTGGAAGCCGCGAGGTGAATGTCGAAATTAGAGTTTATTAGTTGTACGATGTAGGACATGAGTTTTGTATAATGATTCTGTGCGAAATATGTTTTATATTTATAATGTAAAAATGAATCGAAAAGTGATAATTGAAAGGATGAACTATCAAAGATCGTTTTAGAGATCTTAGTTTTTATAGAAATGTTTATAGAAATTTGATTTATAACAAATCATTCATTTCAAATTTAGAAATAGTTTAAAAAAGTAAATCGCTAGTAGAAAGTTTCTGCATAATTAAAATAATCATAAGTAAAAGTTTTGCATATCATTTACAATAATGAATGTAAATTTTGTTGTCATGGTCGTTATGTAACAGTGAGTGATAATAATTTTGATCATTAATATAATTTATTACTACAACAGCCGTCTACGCAATTATCCACGGTATTTTTTTTTCTTCTATGCTTTATTTATATCCGAAAATAAATTTACTTTTGTGTCGTAAAACAGTAAACATTCGACGAACTGATATCTTTTCGAAACATCTATAAATTATTTAAAATTTATAGATTTTTTTTCCATACTCTACCGTATTATAAAAATACTTTCTTAATATTATCTTAATATTTGCGTAATAATCGCTAATCAACTTTCAAACATTCAAAAATTTTTCCACGTTTATCTTTTGCACTCGGATTATCTTCTTATCATTATCTTGTCTTGCTATCATTTATCTTTTGCACTCAAGAATCATTATGTTTAAATATCAAACTACATTCTGTATTAATTCCAGAAATTAAAAATTTCCAATAACAAACCTACGTTTCTCTTTCCAGGCCCAGGCAGAACCAAAGATCAAACGCCAAGAATCCCTAAGCCTCGACGAAACGAAGCAATCCTGGCTGGACGCCCACTCGGCCCGCCAGAAACCCAGACCCCAGGCGCCGAAGACGTCGCCCACGTCGCCTACCTCACCACCCATCAATCACCGCGGATCGTCCAAGTACCAGCAGCAGCGCACGTACTTCGCGCTGCCGCCCAAGTACACGGAGGCGCCTAAACCCCAGTCGCCGCCGTCTCACGAGAGATACGGCGTGGGTGAAGCGGCGTCAGCGCCTGTGGCAGCGCCGAGGTCGTCGCCACCACCGCCGCCCCTGGCGCCCAGGAAGAAGATGTCACCACCGCCAAGGCCCGCGCCGCCATTGCACGCCATTCATCAAGGGTGAGTCTTTTTGTAGATGTTGATACTATAGGTTGCGTGAAAATATTGAAGGGAAGCTCTCTCTGACGTTATTTTGATTTTTACTAGCCCTAATATATAAGGTAAAAGATTTTATCTTTTATTAATGGCCGTCTTCAAATTTAGGTAGTGAAATTTTCTAGCGTTGAATCGTTTCTTCTGTCTTCAGTACTTCTTGATTATTGTTTATAAAATATAATCGTAACGCGAAGTGAAATAGCAGATAGTCAATTGCATTTTAATTATTGTGAACATTGCTTGCTCCGACAAAATTTTACTGAAGTTCTTTTAAGACTGAGATATTGTTGTCTAATATATAAACGACTTTTTAAAGGAAAATTTTTTTTTTTAGAATGATAAATCGCGAAACATGTGTAAGCTGATTCAAATGTAAATCATTCAGCTTTGCTCTTAACTCCTTATGCAATTGTTAATTCTGCTTACACAGTAATAGCATTAATATCTTAATAGCCTTTACATTTGTCATCGAGGCAAAAACTTCTTAGAACGCGTACTTTATATTCCGCCTCGTTCGCAAATATTTATACACACAGTTTCCTCTCTAATTCCAAACCTATTATATCGCAACCATACAATAAAAATTTTGCTCGCGACTCATTTTACCACTCCGTTGCATCTTTTTTTTATCATGATCGCTTCAATGAAACCGATTTTCGCCACATTTTTCCACACCACTCATCATCACCTTACCAGAATCTCCACTATATTCTTCTTCAAAATTCGATGATAAAGAAAAAACGCATCCAATTTGCCTAATAAATGCAGGCATCCGCATCGCACTCTGCGCATTGTTGCGCAAGCGCGCGTAACTACCAATCCCCGCGTGCAGCCTCGAATCGCATACATTAAACTACAGCGCGCGCACTCGAGAGCTGAATTTCTTTCGCGCTTTTTTCGCGCGAAAGGAAAACCACCCGTGCGATTGCGCAACATGTGTGTGTGTATGTAAATTCCTTTTTTCTTTCGCGCGCACGTACGATATAGAGGGAGAAAGAGCGCGTAATGAAATTTAACAATCGAACGCTGGCCTGAATTCCTCGGGCGCGAGCATGTGTGTAAGATCACGCGAGAAACCTAGCCGCGACCCGTGTGTGTGTCTGAACCTGAACTCGATCTAGAAAACGCGATCAATCTCTCTAGCGCGCGAGCGCAGGACAGTCGCGCGTTCAACTTTCGTTTTCGCGTTTCAATTAGATCGAGCTGTTTTTTTTTACTCCTCGTTGATTGATTCGGTGCGGTATTTACATTTTTTTCGCGCGTGCGCAGGAGAGAATGTTTGTTTTTTTAATTTGGAAGTGCCGCGGGACCAGCGGGTATTGTTAGACGTTTCCGGATGAGTAATCAATTCTTGAGTCACGTAATTAATAAGCCGAGGCGTAGTGTATGTAGATGGTTCCGAATAATTTTATTAATGACTCAAGCCACTTGAGCGTTGTGGTGTGTATATGATGGGCACTCGAGTAGTGTTAAAATTGTATACCGAGATATAACATGTGTAATATTCTCGTGCTATCTGCACAGGCCTAAAATATTTTCAATTGCAGCGATGATTTATAAGAATTATATTTAGTAAACACAAACGTCGAAATTTAAATATGAACTTAAACAACATGTATACAATGATTTGCAAGAATTAAATTTTGTAAATATAAACTTCGAAATTAAAATTTGAAATGTATTGTTTTGATGAAACTGCAATACCTATATCCAAGTTTACCGTAAAATCGTTTTAAAAAAACAAATTAATACGTAAACATTTATAGCAATAAAAATTTCAACATATTTTGAAGCTATTGCTTCATAAAAAACAGTTTCAGATCTCATCGCGAATCACGATTTCAACGTGTTGAAAGAATGATAGATTCGCGTGCGGAAATAAAAAAAAAAAAAAAAAATTGGCGTTGAGTAACCTTCTCTTTTCCGTCGAAAATCTCGCGCCTACAAGTGTGCGAGGTGAAATGAGATAGAAAGGCGAAGAAAGTAATTGTCCGAACTCATACGAGCATAGGCGCACTATCTTGGGGCGGCGATGAGAGATCACACGTCAAGATACGCGCCTCTCCTCTATACCTACGACAATGTGTGATACAGATAACGCGAGATAATA
>JAPYZO010001135.1:0-22862 GCA_030522905.1 Torymus flavipes | reverse complement strand
TTTTCAATATAATCGAGATTTCCAAGAGTTAAGTAATATTTAATTTAGACTTCAATTGATGAATAATATCTGTATATTTCATCAATATCAAAATTAATGATCGTTTGTTGCATCGTATAACACTGAACGTTTATTCAACTCCAAATCGATAACCATTGTCCACGACAAATCTCCACTATATACACAAACTATAACCAACTCTTAAAAAGCATTTCTCGATCCTGCACTTCCCAACAAATAAAGATCCCCCCGGCGTATAACACCACTTATCCGATAAAACCGTCTCTGATTCACCGGCGGCTCGCGCGCTATTCGCAAATGCTCCTCTCGCGGGATACATCCCAAATCGACTCGGACTTTTGACTCGCAAAGTTACCGGCGCATGACAATGCGCTCGATCTCAAAGGACTACCACCCGCTCTGCGCGTATACTTGTTCGGGGAAATTCGAATGGGAAATTTTCTCCGGACGCAAGATTTGGATCGTCCCGAGCGATTTCCACTGTCGGGATGATGGAGTTTGGAGCTAGGAAATGACGGAAATTCGGTAGCTCGCGCGTAAGCGAACAGGTGTGATAGTGGAGAGTTTTTGAAAAAGTTTTGATAAAGAATCAAGGCGGAGGAAGTTATAGGAGGGAGAGAGTTAGGAGAGAAATTTGAATTGGAACGCTCTGTGTTTTTGTTATATGAGGAGGGTAGAGTGTCGATGTTGGGGATGGGATATGAGGATGTTTCGTTTGAGTTTGGAATAATGTTATAGTTTCGGTATAATTCACTCGGCTCTTGTTGACATTCACTTTATGACAAATAAGAATAGTTGCAGTAACGAAGTCGAGCAAACATTATTAATCTTCGCACTGGGTAAACACGTCAAGCGATAGCAGTCACCGACTCCATTTCTGCAATGAAATAACAACCCAACTCCAATCCACCCACACGATTCACCGCCCCTCGCTCTAAGAAACATCGATTCTCACTTAAAGCACCGCCCATCCAGCCTGCAACAATATACCTCTATACATTTCTCCGCGCCGGAATCCTCTGCGCTCGCGGCCCCGATCATAAAGCCTTGTCGACGAAGATCTCCCGGAGTCCGAATGCATTAAGCGCCCGGCCGCGCGGCAAGTGTATAGCGTTGTTTATCAAGCGCCGGGATATAGAGCCGGCGACTGTTACTACTGATTGGTGTCTGTGTTTCTCTCTCTCTCTCTCTGTATATATATATATACATATTGTGTAGGTTGCCGGGCTCACGGGCTCAAAGCTGATTGGCCGAAGACGTAATTAGCTGGCGACCGGAGGATATCCGACGCTGTGCCCGGCGCGAGCCGTTATATATGGGGATGTGGCCTCTCTCCATTATAAATGCGTCCTGATGTATATTCGGGAGTGCGATGTCGTGTCATGAATTTTGTTAGGTGTTGGGTTATGTATCAGTGTATATATAGTTGTTGGTATAATTTTTTCATTCTTTTCTATGAGTAAATGTCCAGGGTCGATTCATACACGGATATATAACTTTATGAACTGTTACCTTTTTAGCTTTCAGCGTAGTGATTGGCTTTTAATTTTGCACACTTATTTCCGTCTGTGTATATTATTTTTGATCTTCACATGTATATACTTATCAGCATATCGATTTTTCTCTTAAAAGCTATATACAATGCAGAGAGAACCTTTCTTTTTAATTTTTCACGGCTCTATAATTAACGTTACATAGTAATTGCCAACCCTACATATAGTGCGATACGCGAAAGCCGGCCCTTTGTCAATTATTCTCCACATAAATCAATATGTAAAAGTATATATCGATCCATGCAAAAACCTTTTATAAAACGCGCGCCCTTTCAAACATTTTTTTTCCATCCACCCTACCTACTCGAACTCCACACGCAAAAAACGTGAACCTGCAGCACTACATCAAACGTTTTTACCTTCTCCGTTTATGTCAGCTCACCCCCTAATAATAAATACAAATTACCCGCTAAGTGATCGAGAGCCCGGCGGCGGCAACTGCACGGCGGGTCCAAAGTAGACACCTCTATATACACGCGTATACGAGCCTTCACGTCTACACCCTATACCCCTCTCCTCTCGACGGGCCGCAATAACTCACGCAACTTTCGCGCGCATGCGGAATTCTCTGCGCGGCTGCGCGTATATACGTGAAAAGTTCTTTCGGCGCGGGTAAAAAGTGCACGGCGGCGGCGGCCTCCCCGAAATTTATGACGAAAGTTTATACCCGCGAAACAGGAACGTTCTCTCTCTGCGGGAACAATAGTTCCCCCCGCTGTTCTCTCCGCGGCCGTGCATGAAATTAGTTTGCGCGTGGCTGGGACTATTTGGGTAATTATAATTATTAGTACAAGACGATTATTCAAATATTATCGTTCAATTGCGGACGCGTTGTTATTGGATTAGAAGGAGGTCGTATATAACGTATTACGTATAGTAGCGGGAGTTTGCGCGCGCGAGGGGGTCTTTTGTTCGACGAGGAAGATGTTGACGTTGATTGTTATGAGGGAAAAGTTTTTACGGAATATTATACGGTGTTCTATGCGGTCGGGAGAATTTGCATGATTTTGTGCGAGAAAGTATATGTATTATGCAAATATAATATAGACGCGGGCGTGATGGGAGACTCTTGATGTGTCTTTATGAAGATTGTGGCGCGCGCGGCGAGTAGTCGCGCGTTTTGGGAAAGGCGCGAGCGAGCGAAATTTGCATTTTTAATATTAATTTTTCGACTTGTGTATAAGAGTGGCTGTCATGCAAATGTCAAAAATAGCGCGTAATGACATTCAAATGAAGACTCTTGTACGATAACACGCTCTCCATATGTACGCCAATTTTTTATACTCCTTGAAAAATTTAGCATGCCGTAAAAGTCTCGCGAGTGCGTTTCACGCGCGTTACAACTTTTTTTATTTTTCAAGTTTAATGGCCGTTAGTAGCAAGTAGAGTAAGAGCATCTGTTAGTGAATTGGTTTTTATTGCTAAATCTTAATTTGCTTTTTATTCGCAGTGGAAAGCGTTTTGTATGAAAAAATGTCTTTATTATGTAGAACGTTATTTTATTTTGATATAAGTGTCCATAATATTAAATGATCAGACATAATTATTAATTATAATTATTTATTTCACCACACATGGCTTGTGACAATTTTACATATGTATACTTAATTTTTACTTAAATTATTTTAATATAAATAAATGACACTATAAATTTATCATCAACCAAATACTAACTTATACTCCTCAAAATAACAAAAACATCAATTAACTAATTCTATATAAAAAGTATAAAGAAAACACCAAAGTACCCCATCAATTATCCATCTCAACAAACGCCCCCTAATCACCGCCTCTCTCCGCAGGTATCGTTCGACGAGGACGCCAACGTCACGCCGGACGAGGGCATCCCCTTAAAACCCCTGAAATCCCCGACATCGGACACTGTGGCTCCCATCAGCAACGACAACGACAGCGCGTTCTCGTCCGCCGTAACAACGCCGAACAACAACAACAACAGGAGCAGTAGCATGACGACGACGAGCGCGTGGGAGAAGCAGCCGGATAAGAAAGAGGAGGTGACACTGGACCTCGTCTGCTCGTCGTAGCGGTTCCGCGACGTGCCTCTCATCACGGGCCTTTGGCGGCAGCTATCCTCCAACCAGCCGGCCAACGCTACTGCCGTCGTACCGACGCCCGCGTCCAGGCCTTGAGAGCGAGAGGTGCACTCGTCACAGCGGATATGCGAAAGTTTTGAGGTCTCGTCGAGATATGATGAGCGGAGAGAGGGATGATGAAAAGAAATGAGGTGGTGCAATCAGCGCTATGTAGGTTTATCTGGACGTCTTGCGTCTCTAAATGGTTTAGAGTGAAAGCGGGTGATCGGGATGGACGTGAAATGTGAGAGGGTTTTCGAGTAAGGGGAGTGGAGATTTGGAGGGGATTGATTGGATTAGGGATTTTAAAGTCTGGCGGGTTAATGCTCTCTTTACCGTAGGTAGTCAGAGATATCGCTACGTAAGATGTAGTAGTGGAGAGGGTGAGGAACTTTTTTTAGAATGATCAATATGAAATTGAGAAGGGACCTACACTATTTCATCGGTAACTTAATCTATCTATATATAGATTTTCAAATTTTTTTATGAAATTTTTTATCGCGGAATGAAAAGTATCACTTTCAGAATGTAATGTTACAAACGGGGAAGATAAAAAATTTGGTATTAATAGTAATTGGAGTATATGCAGAAAATAGAATGTAATCATTTGGATCAACTCTGTGACACCTTGCTGTCTGTAGTATTTTTATCAAGAAGCAAACGTTCACTCGCGACCTGATGGATTAATCATTATTGCTATCAACAAATATTTTATTATTCCAGACGAACTCTTTCATTTTAGATTATTTAGTATTATGTCTAAACAATACTACATTAGTAGAAGTATCTTTACCAAAAAATACACCAAAATATATTAAAAGGAAATCTTTTTTTCTATATTCTTTAAATTACGGTTTTGATTAAGAGAATTCGTAAGTTCGATTTAAATTTCTGGGACTTGCTTTTTTTAAAATAGTACAAGAAGTTAATTATGCCAAGATTGTAGATACAACACGTACCTAAATATACTTTTTCAAGATAATTTTTGAAAGCTTAATGGTAGACCTATAAATTTGGTTTAATTAAAAATACTATTTTTATTACCTACGATAGAAACGAAATTTACTCCTTTATAGTAGTGTAAATCTATGGCAAAACTGCGATAGTTACTGACTATTCCTTACTTTATTGAATTTCATAACTTATCTCCTTAAATTATTAAAAAGTTTTCCAATACTATTTGACCAATAGAATTCTAAAAGATAAGACAATTCAATTATTCAAAGAAAACGACTTTTTTTTATCCAAAATAACAATGCTGTCCAATTAGTGAATTTTCACTCTGTAAAAAGACTGAACAATCTATACACATATATCCACGTTTTTAACATGATTGAACGATAAACTACAATACAATTTCGTATTTGATTCCTCGTGAGTATAAGAAATATCATCTTTAGGCAATCAAACTTTAGGCACAAAGAAGACTATACAATCGATATATTCAAAGTCTGAGTAATCTTCTATATTTAAAATAAACTACATAATAGAATAACCGCGTTATTCAGCAATTTACAAAATCTCACGAGTAATCACTCCATATACGCATCATAATTTAATTTAATACAGTAAATTATGCGGCGTGAAAGTATTTCACTCTAAAACATTTAGAGCATGTACGCGCACATTTGCACAGCATGAATGTCTTTGCATAAATTCGCGCGGCGCTCCCGTCCATGTGCGGCGACCGTAGTCTCTGAGACACATATATATTCTCTCGCACCATCATATACCGCATGTAATTAACAATATACCGCGTGAATTTCGAGAGACGGACCATTGGTGCGCGTAGACACATGCGCGAGACGGAGGAAAAAGCTTGAAAATCGGCGTGCCAAAAATTCGAGACTTTTTAAACGGGAGTTCGAACTCCCGCGACAGCATTTCGTGCCAAATGATATAACCAAGAAAAAAATGACGCGTCGTTCATTCGGTTTTTTGTGTCTTTGACTGTACAAAGATAATTCGAGCGCGTTTTTTTTGTTTTAGCATATTTTGCGTCCGTAAATGTAAACGTAAGCTCGAGCCAAGATGCGATTTCATCGGCGGTTTATGTATAGTGTATATTAAATTTGTTCGTAGTCCTTTTTCCATCGTTTGTTATATTGTATAATTGTATGATCCTCATTATATTTAAATTTTTAGAGTTTCAAGTCGATGAATTTTGTATAAAATTTTAAAGCTTTTCCTATGATATTGTAAAATTGAATATGAACATTATTATATGTACACACCGAGGGAAGTTTATAGAAAGTATTAAGACTTGTTGATAAAATGTTTAGTGAGAATAAGTATCCAATTTTAGCCAAGACTCGCAAAACACCATGTTTTAAAATTTCAAAGTTATTTGTATGGTGTATTTTAAGACTTTGAACGAATGTTTTTAAGCGATGTAAGAAACTTTTAATGATGTGTTATCCAGAGCACTCGTTTAAATCCAAGATTCAAACGATTTAAAAACTTCTCTTAGAGTTTAGTTAGCGATGGTAATTGCATTCTTACAGGTATAAGAAAGTGTAGTTTCGTTTCAAAATGAGTTCCGGATAAATGAGCAATATCATGTAGAAAATAAATGTTCTTATATATTTTATAAATAAATTGTGACACATGTAACAAATACATACATCTCTTCGATTCGCTTATTACAAATATACTCGTGGACTCAGCTTTAAAGATTGAAAATCTATAAATCAAGTTTATTATGCTTAGAGTAAATTCATTGTTAAAATTTCTAAATCGCAAATTCGATAATACAATTTAATTCTGAAATAACACGTGAATATAATTATATTTATCTAAAAAAAAATATAATGTGCTTAGCGCATTAGTTGATTCGTAGAATTTATAGTCTGTTCATACCGACGAAGCGACGCACTTCATTTTACCTAAGACATGACTATTCTTTATCGGTTAGTCTTACATTTTTTAAATTACTTTTAAGATGTTTTATAATATATTTAATGGGCTACAAGGAGATTGTGATATTGCTCAGCCAAAAAAGCTCAAAGATAAAAAATAACGTCTTGGTTGACGAGAATAATTCAAAACCGATTCTTTTTAGAATAAAAAGAATTCGTTTCGAACTCTCTTGACGCATGACGTATACAGTACTAGTGTGTAAAGAACAAAAAAATTATAATCTAGCGTGTAGCGAGCAGATTCTCATAGCGATAATAATGTCCTAAAAGTAAAAGTTGGTTAGTACGGTCTTTTGTACGAGCTTTCTACATCAAAATGCTTATAAATTACGGCAAAAGTGCAACTCAACCAATGGTGGTACTAGTAAGAGAATCGTTGAAAAATCTCATCACAACTGTCTTATAGTTGAATTAAATAAAGAAAAGAATAGGCGACTCTTAAAAACTGTTACTTTTGAAACTTCACCAACATCATCAATGGCTACAATCGGCCTTTGTTGACAACTGTTTATTTTACGCGCGCTTAATGTACTAAAAATTTGTATAAACCCTCGTTATATTGTTGTTGTAGCTATTTGTATGAATCGTAGAAAATATTCTGTAAGTAAAGTAAGATAGAATCCTTTATTATTAATTTGTTAACTGTTGCGTATTTTTTACGATATTGCGTATTTTTATAATTAGAAATTATTTGCTAGATTCAAGAACGTAATGAATCAGTTAAGATTTTGTATGAGATTAAAGGATTTGTACATTATGTTGTTTCAATATACGTATCGGCACTGTTACAAAAAGGTCCTAAACGCACTGACTACATTTGTTACGCCTAACTAGCACAAATATAAAAATGGATGTTAGCGTAATAAACATTGATGGGGTTTTAAATACAAGCACACATATCTCAGTTTATAAAGTCGATGTATATTATTTTTTCCCATTTCTTCCTTTCTTTCCCGTTAGAGACATTGTATTAAATTGCTAGTGAATTTTCTTAAACAGTTGATAATTCATCTAATACTTTACTTGATTTAAATTAAAATATGAATTTACAGTCATTTGATTAATAAATATATAAAAGACTACTGAAAATGCAATTTAAATAGAAAATTCAAACATTGAGGATACATGATTAGAAAAGTTTAGCTGTCAACAGCTCCATATTAACATGGATGTAAATAAACAGTATACAAAAATCGCCAGCGACTATATATTTACATTGACTGAAGAAGATCGAGCGTTTCCTGTTTTAAATATTGTGATGGAGTTTCAGAATTTGAACTGGTGTCCCAGAAGAATGTAAGGACAACAGCTGGGACTAAATTTAAAGCCTCTAATGTTTCTTCAAATTCTGACTCCGACAATTTTTTTCGCGTGTCAGTAATTAAATAAAACGGAAAGTTGTTATTTAACAAGTGTTCCTTAACAAATTGTACTATTTCTTCAAATTTCTCTGATACTGCAAAAGTACCTTGTAGTATTATGTTATCCGGAAATCGTATCCTAATTAGAGAATATCGATATTTTCTTTCTTTTTGTCTCATTAATTTTTCCCTCATAGACTGAGTCATTAACATTTGATTTCTTTCTACCGTTTTCTCCCTGTGAAACAAATTATATTGTATGTATAGCTTGTATGTTTGATATAAATAAATTTTTAATTTAAAATGGTACTTAATACTAATTTACCTTTCCATCTGTTCACGTTTTATATCTTCTGCTGATAATGAGAAAAATTCTCGAGGTAACTGACGTCTTTCAGCTGCTTGACTTGGTAACAACACTTGAACATTTCTATCTAGCTGTAGCTGCACAGATTCAGAAGATTGTAAAGCCTCAATTAATGTTGATAAATTTTCAATATTGGATCGTTCAGGGCTCCAGACCAGAAAATCTTCTTCTTTATCTTGATGCATCAATTTTTCTTGAACAAATCCAGCAGCTTCCAATAATTCCTTTGATCCTCTAAGTGGTTTAACTTTTTCCTGTATAACAAATACATTTTTTTAAATACTAGAAACTATTAAATTTATATATTACATAAAAATAAAAATTATAAAATTTAACATACCTGGAATATTTTGTTAGACATTCTGATCTTCCAATATTTGGATTCACTAGGGTTCTTTCGAATATTATCTAAGTACTTACAAAGTGTGTCTATACAAGCATCTATTCTTTCTATTCCATCGTTACAACTATGTATGACTAAACAAGCAGATAATCCTGCTTCATCTTCCGATAGTTGAGCACTGAAAAAGTCTTGAATTTTTTCATACCATTCTTCTTTTTCTAAAATTTCATCAGATACCAATGGACATTGAAAATAGACACCACTAACAGCCAGAATATGGGTTTCTTGTGCTGCTGCTTGTTCAGGAGATTCAGTTGTACTATTTGATTCTGAACTTTCGGTAACTGATTGACCTGCAAGTGCAAGTTTTTCTCGTTCAAGTCTTTCTTGTTCAAGTTCTTTCTTCACACGGGCTTGTATAGCAGCATATGAACTGTAAAAATTAAAAAAAATGATAAAAAATGTTTAGAATCATATTATAGTATTAAAAAAATTGTATAATACATTACTTTACTCATAAAAATAAAATTACATTAATAAAGAAATCAAATTTTACTTAAAAAATAGAGTTTTGTTTTTATGTTAAATTATTCAAAAGATTTTCATTTTTATTAAGCTTACGTATTTAATTTTGGTGTATTTATTTTCATTCCCTCCAACCTCGCTAAGGCAGCTTGACCAGCTATTTTTGCTTCATTAGTTGGCTCATGCCTCTTTGGAACATTAGCAGTTTTAGACGTTGTAGGTGCAGTTGATGTTGATTCAGTCAACCTACAACCATTAAAAAATATAATATAGAAACAACTAATTCATAATATTTTTTTAATAAGAATATTTTCAAACCCACTTGTGTCCTTTCCCTGCATGCTTGAACTTCTCGTTCTTGATTTTCTTCTGAAAGAATGATTTGATCTTGTCCGCCATGATGACTTAACGACTGATATTTCCTACAGCCTCTCAAACAAACAATACTACGCGTAACGCTGGCAATGCTCTCTGGGAAGCTTAAGCTGCGACACAGCTTGATTAATTTCCTCGGTTGAGGAGTCTAAAATACGCAAGCAAACAATGCACCATGTTCTTACTCTACGCAATCTTTATACAGGGACATAGAGTATTTAAAGTCTAAGCTTAAGCTGGCTGTGGGTCTACTCACTCGGTGACATAAAGCGCTCCGTTATCCTGGTGCCGTATACGTACCAGGCAATATAAATAAGAAATATATTGGTCACCAGTATCGACACGAAGATCTTCAGCAGTAGATACTGGAAGTCGTCAAAGGCGAATAGAGTGCCGAGGTCCTGATAGATTTGTGTGATGTTCAGCGAACTCTTATCGTCGCTGACGACGGTCGGAGTGGCGGTAGTAGTGGGTACGGTGCTCTCGCTGGCACTGCTGCTGGCGATGCTGCTGCTGGTGGTGTCGGTGTCACTGTTGTCAGAGGTTAGACTGACGAAGCTCGCGTAGATCAGACTGGCGACGTCGCACGTAAGCTTCTGAAACGCTTCGACGAATGAGCCGGTCCAAGCGTACGAGTTCTCCAGCACGCTGTTCATCACACCACAACGGATTTTCCCCTACACACCTTACGCACAACCCGTTTTTTGCTCTCGTTATCTTTATCTCACTCTCTTTTGGGTCTTCCCAGAGTGTACAGAAATGTGGAGCGTTTTGTCGTCTGCGTGTCTTCCCCTTCTTTTTCAAGACGTCGTCATGGTCAAAACAACTGGCGGACTGAATGTAGCTGCAGCCGCTGCTGCTCCGTTCCACTTGGGGCGTTGGGGCATACTTGTACTTATTATTCGGTGACGTATGCACACACGTACAACGTACTGCACACGCTCTTATATATATAGATGTGTTGAAATGAAAGAGAGGTGGCAAAGTGAGGCCAGCTGCTTATTACGTGTATTTTTTGTATGCTGATCACAAATCGTGCGCGCCTGCTGCTGGCTGTCGCGTGTGCTCCGGTCCGTCATTGATTTCTGCTGTTTTTGTTGTTGCACGCCCGCACGGCGCTGCACGCTCGGTGACGTCACGTTTAATTTGACAGAACCATCTATAAGAGTACGGCTGGCTAAAATGAATCGAAAAATGAGAGTTAAGAAGAGTATACCTATTAGATTATGTTCTAGGATACATAAAATGCATAATTGTTAGGTCGTATATTTCGAAATATATTAAGTAGGATACGAAAGAATCTAATTTAAATTGTTCAAAGTGACAAGTTCAAGAAATAATGAATGTAACTGACAAAACAGCTGAAAGATTATATACAATATACATATACCATTATAGATGAATATGAGAAAAGAAACAATAATTAAATTAATTAATTATCCCCGTAAAAATATCAATATTAAAAGAAAACTTGTTAAGTAGAAAATTTAAGAGTTAAATTATTTTTTACTTATAAAAGCTAGTTTCTCTGAGAAAAGAGATTTTTCTAGAATCTAGGAACTATAAAATGTAAACATACCCACTGCGCATGCTTTGACTCTCAATAGGCGCCCGCGACTTTTCAAATGAATCAATTATTTTGATAAAAAACGATTTTTTCACTGATTTTTTTATGACGCCATTTAATAAAAGTGTGTTAGTAACTGAACAATAATAATAAAACTGTATTTCTGAATTGAAAAATTAAAAAAATTAAATATAAATTGAACGCGTGCTAAAGTGCGCTAATATTCACTAGTGGCTGCTGCCCTCTAGACAACACCCAGCGGCGCGGGAACTGGGCAAGAAAGGGCAGTTGCTTTACTTTTTTTAAATCTAACGTTTTGTAGATGATTAGATAAAGTTTGATAAAACATGGATAGCAACAAGTACTTCGTAGTTTTTCAGTGATCGTTGAAATAATCTCGGTTCTTCAATTTCTTTAGTATACCAAAGGTATGTTATGTCGAATATTTGCACAATACAGTGTATGCATGATTGTTCGTGCGTAACCTATAAGAAGTTATGTTTTGTTTTTGCAGAGTAATAAAATAATTTCTAAGATGTCTCAACCACAAAAAAGTCAAAGAAGAACGCGGAGGACGACGCAGTCGTTATCTCAGCCACAGCCTAGTACAAGTCGAGCTGCAATGCTGGATAATAGTGATGAACAACATACGCCGCTTTCACAAATCTCACCCAATAAAACTTTGACTACCCAGGAGCATGAGCATCATGTAGCCAATGTTGTAAAGTACATCCTCTCTGCGAATCATACTAATATTCCAATTATAAAATCAACGGTAAGCAAAGCAACTAACTGTCAAGGCAAGAACTTTCGAGCAGTTATGATTTCAGTTGAAAAAGCCTTATTGGATGTAAGTTTATAAACTGTAAACTGTTCTATTTTACTGCTTCTTATAAAAAATTTAATATACAATAATGTTAAAATAATTTCTAGGTATTTGGTTATCAGGTGGTAGATGTTGATAATGGGAAATTCATTATATACAATACAGTGAAAAGTGATTTCAAATATTTGAAATTTGATGAAGATACAGGAGATCGTCACTCCATACTGTTGTTAGCACTTTCACATATTTACATGTGCAATGGAGCATGCAGTGAAGGTATTTTTACCAATTACATTTTACAAATACAAATTATTTGAAGTACTTTGTTATTAACTAAATATTTATTTACAGTATCATTAAGACATTTTTATATAAACTTGGGTATTTTAAATGAAAATGATCCTACAACTGGAGTTTTTGGAGATGTTATGAAATTGATAACTACTGTAATTATCAGAATTTCCCTTATAAAAAATATAATTGGTCTACATTACTAATGGATATATGGTATTTTCAGGACTTTGTAAAAGAAAAATACATAGAACAAAAAGAAGAAGATGTAATATGGGGTAAAAGAGCTTGGACGGAAGTTTCTCCTCGATCAATTATGGAATTTGTTAGTAAGGTACAGAAAGTTTGTTGAATTAAAAATTTTTTGAAATTAATTTATATAGAGAAAAATGTCACTTTCTCAAAAGTAAAAAATATCTTATGTAATTAAATATCAAATAACTGTTAAATAACATTTTCAAACTATAGTTAGTGTATATGTTATTCCACTACTTTTCACAAAATTCTATAAAAACAAAACTTTTCTGTGCAGGTTTACGGCAGGGACATGAAGACCTGGCCGCAACAGTATGAAATGATGCGTAAACAAGAGCAGCAACTAAACGGCCAAATGCCGAATGGCGTCGAAAACGTCCCGGAAGCCGCCAACCGTTCCCGTCGCCAATAGTCGAAGTATTCACCGACTCCAAAGGCATCTCTTACCAAACGAACAAACGACGTTAAACATATTAAAAACTAAAGTATTTTTATACCTCAACCTAGCGTAGATCGCAAATACGTTCTATCCTTTGTACAGCCGTTGACATTGACTATTCGATATTTTTATATTATCGCAAGTGCGCGCGCGCGCATCCTTCGACTCATTTGCATAGACCGAGCGCGAAAGCGAAGCCCCACGGGAGCACTGCGAGATTAGATTACAGGTGTAGCAAATAGCGCAAACATGCTCGGGGGAACGAGGTCAAAGTCGTCAATTAGCATTTCACACGCGCGATCGCTCGTTTATCAATAAAAAAAAGAGAGGAAAATTAACGACCAGTACGCGCGCGCGCGCTCGCGCGACGGCATCTGCTGCAAGAACATAAGAACAGAAGGGGTAGAGCAGAGAGAGGAGAGGGAGAGTGAGAGACCAAAGGGGCGCTTAGGAGAGCACGTGCGGCTGCTACGTCCAGGCGCCTGTGCGCTAGGCGCAGGCGCGTTGCACCGGGGGGTGCAAGCACCTCTCTGTCTCTTGCGCGCGCGATGCACATACACACATACGGAGCAGCGTCGAGAGCAGCAGCAGCAGCAGTTTACCTCCTGCCATCGTTGCGGCGACATATCGCGCGACTAACTCTCTTACTCATCCTCAGTGTCGATCTCAATTCTTCTGTGTCTCGCGCGAAATTATTCGCTGAATTAATGACCACGTCCGGGTTGTTAGGCGCAGGCAGCCATGTATTCGAAATGATTTAGTGACTGGTTTTTGCGCTACGGTGTTTATCGTTGCACGGTTCTGCCTACTCTCTATCTCGCTCTGTAGTTCGTTCGGGTATTGGTTTTCGCGATTTCGCCCCGCGGGAATCCGTCCGATGGAGTAATTGGAGGCGGCGGGGTCGCGCGCGGTGAGTTGTTTACTACGAGGTCACGAGAGAGGTGATTTCTTTTTCTTTTTTTTTTTTTGTTCTGTGTTCTTGCAGCTTAGGAGATGCATTGTTATTGTAAAAGGAGGAGAAGGAGTTGCGGGGCTGTGCGATAAGACGCGTGAACGATGGGTTCCTGATTGCGTTTAGTGCATTTTCGATTTGATTTTCCGTATAATTTATTCGTATTTATTTCGATTTTCGTTTCTTTGTACTACCGTGTTTGTTGAAGTATTAAAAGAATAAACGTAAGAAGTTATAATTAAATGTAAGTAATTTGATGTTCTATGTATTTTTAAATATTTAATTTTTTATTTAGGTTTTCTATTTCAAACTTAAAAGTAATTGCAACTTGAATTAAGTGTTTTTGTATGCGTTTGGCGAAAGTTAAAGATAATATAAGGTGATAAAACTGACAAAATTAAAATTAACCAAGTCTTGGCGCCTGGGACAAAAAAGTTAAGGCGATCAATCTGTAAAGCTTTTTTTTATTAAAGACAAGTACAAAAATACGAAATTCTAAAAACTTAATTTTTTAGTGATAAATAAAAAAAATTGTTACATTTAAAAATGTATAAAGTATAATAAAAAAACAATACGTATTTTTATTTCCTTTTATGTACTATAATTGCATCTTAACTCTCCACACATATATAAAATAATTCAATATTTCGCAATAAGGTACTTAATATATTTTGGAATATTCAAAAGAGATTTTATTTCAAGTATAAATAAGTAAATTAATTTTAACACATTTTATTTGCGAATGTGTACCTAGTAGATTATTGAATATTCTTATCAAATTTTGGTATAAAAATATTTTCGCACTGAAAAAGTAGATTAATTTTTAAAATTTTCATTCAATGATACTTTCCCATGCATATTCAACCGCACGAATTTTCCAACAAAATGTTTCATATTTTTCATTTAATTTATTTCCATAAGATAATATAATATACAAAAGAATAAAAGAAAAAAAAAACAAGATTTTAATTGTTAAAAATTCATTTGAAAATAAGAATATTGCAAGCAAATTAACGTTCCCAAAAAAATTCATAAAAATGCAGCAAATCTACGTGTTACTTTAAATTGCATGTCCAACTCGATCTAACTATTTGCCACTTGAATGCGCCTAGATTCAAGAGAATTTCAGAAAATATAATCCTTCATACGAGATTTGCGGTGACGCTGCAGCGCATTTTTCATTCAATATCATATAATTGTATTTGTATAATGCTCTGAATGCATTTATCGCACAGCACAAAAAGTATCAATTTCAATAACGTTTCTTCTCTTCGAGCTTTATTAAATGCCAAACTCATCAACATCCAATAAATATTTTTTTATTCTCGTTAATTGTACCTGAATTGAGTTTCAAACTACAATACATATCCAATATCGCGGTACTGTTGTTCGCGACTACGATACACAAAGTTTGATTCATAGTGTCGATTGCCTACGGTACACTTGCATGCAACAGTTAAAGTTTCGCGCGGAAATCGATGACAACCTGGCTATCGGAATAAGTTAATGTAAACACCCGCCACTATGTCTCTCTGACACAATGTATTACCTTTTTCGGAAACTCTCGTTCGACCTATTTTCCCTTTAAAATCAAATGAAACTTTTTCTTTTACCTAAATATAACGAAAAACGTTCGAAACAAGATTATTCCTTTAACGAAATTAGTATAAAACAAAAAGAAATCTCATTACCGCTAAGAATCATTACGCGCTTGAGCAATTCCTCTCCAATCCGCATAAAATATCCCGCTAACCGCTCCGAAAATCCGACTTTTTCCAAGAGACACTAAAGAGCTTTTAAACCACTTGCATACCTACACCCTCGCGTATATATTCAGCCCCTATATAACGCGCAACCCCCGAGCTTGCGCGCGCGAAAACCACTCGTGAATCCCGGCGAATCACTCGAGACGCTTCCGCTCGCGCGCGCTCGACGAGCCACTAAATCATTTCCGCGCACAGGTGTATATACGTGTACCTACACATAGCACACACCCATCTATACATCTATATACCCCCTCAGACAGTTCGAGCAAAAGAAAACGAGAGAAAAATCCGTATCGTCTCTCTTTCTCTCTGTATCCGCAGTGCCTCCGCAATGCATCGCCGACGGCGCGGGAAAAGAGCCCTCTGCCTTCCTCCCGGCATGAATAACTAAATCCGGCGCCCAGAGGTATACGCTCCCGGAAAAAGGAGAGACAGAGGAAAATCATGCAGCGCCGTCGAGACAAGAGAACGGCGAAGAAGAGACAGCAGCAGTAACAACGTGTACAAGGCACACCATCATCCGAGATGTTTACGTTTTATCAAAATTTCAACGCGCGCCGCGAGGAGAACGAGCTCCAGCGCGAGGCAGAGATGACGGGCCACGACCGGTTCTGCCAACAGCGTCCTGGTGCCGCGGCTACTCGTCGTAAAAGACGCACCGGTGCAGCGGCAAATCGCAGGACACAGAGCGCGATCGAGATCGAGTGCAACAACGATGCTTTCGCCTCGGTGAGGAGCGTGCTGTTGAGGAAGGAGAAAAGCGCGAGTGTCGAAGAAGAGGACCCGATGACGGCGCAAGCTGCGACGCCGGATGAAGAGGGCAAAGGGTACTATCAGCTGACGAGTAAAATTGACAGTTTGGCGAAGATTCTGTTCAATAGGGTGTATGCGGTGAAGGGGTACAAGGAGACGAGCGAAGGACAGAGGTGGGTATATACATTGTTTGTGTGGTTGATGGTCCGATTGGGTGGAGGTCGGTGTAGCTGATAGGAGTGGTTTGTTGGGTTGGGTATCGTATACACTGACACGAGAAAGGTAGCTTACTTACCTATAGATACATATTTATGCAATAATGTAATATTCATGTGGTACTTGTAAAATATAATTAATATTTACTTTATAAAAATTTGATGGTAAAAGCAAGTACATTTAATTGTAAAGGATATATAGGTATAAGGGACATAAACATATATTATTATGAAAGTATCACAATTCATAGTGAAAATTGCTATTGATACAGTAAAAGTTGCCGAAATTATAGCAATTTTCATTATAAACTATGTAGTAATTTTTATGACAATATGGTCAAGTAGTAATTTTTAATAGGAAACGCAGAACTATTAACTTTTTACAATTAAAATACATCGTGAAGCTGTTTTACACCGAGAAGAAATAATACGCATTATAGAGTATAATCGTCTCATTTAAAATGTACTAATGTCGCCACATTATTTCATTTCAAAAATACGACTTTCTGTCCTAACAGCATTAAGGCATTAGGTGAAATTATTTAGGGTTCTTGGTTTCTGAAAATAACGAGGTATTAGGACGAGCCATAAACTGCAGGAATTTGCATAGAATAATATGCATTGTTGAATAATTCGAAAATCCGACCTTAAATATTATTTTTACAAAATTTTTATAATAATTAGTTTATTCGTAAAAAATAATTGTTTTCGTAAAGCTAGGATTTCGCGTGAATTTACAAAAGCTAATTTAATCTACACTTAACTCATTTCTATTGAAAACTGAGCACGATTGATGTCTGCGATTAACGGTTCAATAAGCTTAAAGTGCTTTGGAATATATCCCAGCGCATATATGTAAAATCGGTTCAATAGTTCATTTAAAATGAGGAATACCGTATATTTAATTTAGAATTTCCTGATGATACGTAAAAGTATTGGAAATACAATGTTAAATTAACGTAAATATTATGGACAATTTAAATCCTCGGTTTTGAACTCATTTATTTTGCAGCTTTGCCAATATACATATATATCACGAATAAATTTTAATAAAATATTTTTCACACAATATGAAATATATATTGATATTATTTTACGATTTAACTCGTAAATCAGTATTTTTTTTCTGTGCCTATCAAAAACAGACATATATTTCCGTCATATCGATCCGTCAACCTCTGTGACACTTTTTATTGCGCGAGGCTGATTCGGAACGCACATAAGCCGTTCACAAGTTACAAGAATATTTTTAAAAGAAAAACAAAGTATTTTATTCATTATTTATACCAGTAAAATATAAAATATAATTTTAAGGCGTAGAAGTCGAGCGAAATGAAAAATTCTATAGTTACAATAAAAATGTTTTACCGCAACTGGATTTGTACACGTATAAAAAAAAAAGTTTCATATAAAAGAAGTTGGATGAAAAAAATTACCTGAATATATCTAACGTCCGACATTTTTTATTCCGCCAACTTATCAAAAACCATAAAATTCATGAAAAAAAAAAAACTGTTTTACGACACTTTTTGCAAGCCATTCGTCGCGTGCGGAACATAAACTTTATTTTATCACGCGAAGTTTAACCGTCCGCACAGACTTTTCCTCGACTTTCCTTATTGAGGTACTGGAAGCATTTTTAAATTAACGTTCGCTCGTACTACACAAGTACGTATATATATAAATTGTGCAAGCTCGATCCAAAGGGTTCGTTGACTTTATGCCGCATAAATAATACATTTGCCTTTGTCGTGTCGGCGAGTGAGCTTGCGCGCGTGCTCTGCATTCTCTTTTCGCTAACAATTGCAAATGGAATTGTGTAATTTTGATTAATGCACGTTGCGGGAATTCTGCGCGCTTTCTTTGACTGTTCGCCCGCATTCAACCGTTATACTATATAAATTACGATTATACTTTGTTTAATTAAAAATACATAGATGCAAAAATAACCCATTCCACAGGCCGAACTTGTGTTCATGTTCACAACCTTGGGGAAAACAAAGATGCACTTCACTATAGGTATAATACGATATATCGATCCTATCTTCAATAATTTTTATATAGCCTTACATACACGATCGTAACTGCATAAAGAAGTTTACGCGGGTCTAAGTGCAGAGTGAGAGTGAGAGAGAGAGAGAGAGAGAGAGAGTGCAAGGGTGTGGACATACATGCACATACAGACACACATAATGCATTCGATTTTTTATAAAGCGCTCACTCGCCCGCGACATGTGATCTTCTTGACATGGATTCTTTGTAACTCTCCGCGGGCGCGCGGAAGTATTGTGTGTAGAGTCGGGTTATTGTCATTGCGAAGGTTTGAAATTTTTCTCTCTCTCTCTCTTTTATCAAAAGCGCGCAACGGCAAAGGCGAGCAACGAGAAAGAGCGAGTCCGATATAATTTCCTTGGCATTGTGCTTTGGCGAAAGAGCGCGCGAGCTTTGTTCGCCGCCCGCGCCCCGACTTGAAGATGATGGATATGAGTGGAAAATTCCGGAAATTTTCTAAACGGCCCGCCGCCGCACTCGCGCCACGCAATGCGAAATTACAGAAGGGTTATTACTTTTTGCAATTAGACGGCGTTCACGGGTTCACCTGCTTTCTTGGGTTGAGCTCGTTTTTCAGGTGGCAGAGTTGTAGCCTTTATGTGTGAACCTTTGCTTAAAATAAAGGTATACATGTTATGTGTATAAAGTGAGATGTTTATTTCTGTAATACAAAAATAAAAGCTAATATGTTTATAGAATTATAATAATCTAAGGAGCAAAAAGAGAGACAGAATAAAGTAAATATTTTAGTTTTCCTATATGCTACAACGAATAAGAAATAGAACGTGCTTTGGATCAAAGCCTTATCTCGGTAAATTCTCCAATGCAAGCGTTTTTTAATATTAAAAATTATGCATATTAAATAATTACTCTTCTTCCATTCTCACCGGTCACGGACGAACATTATATAACGCCATTGTCCGGCATCTCGGATATAATTTTCGATTGTACGAGTATAGACGAAAGTATGCTCTATAATTTCACAGCTCTAAGGCCGTTCTATAAGTCGAGCCGTCGCCTACAATCTCCAATACATAATAAATAAATACTTGACTTTGACCTATCTTATAGAACCTACGACACGCCCAGTTTTCACCGATTATAATTTCTAAATTTATCATCTGTATCGTCGCGAGTTACGTTGATTTTGGTAAAATTCCTCTCTTGTGTGCCAATTCGTTTATTCTTTCACTCCGTTGTGTATGAAACAGTGACGCGTGTAAACAAACATGGAAGACAGGCCCGAGGATGACGTGAATCGATTGTATACAGAGCTTTTGTTGGGTATCGCAAAATTCGATCGCCATCGGAGGCTGTATCAGAAGCACACGAGCTCCCGTGATGCGGACGAGCTGGTTGTTGGGAAAAGGCTTACTAGAAGGTACGGAGGTAATGGCCGTTTAAATATTTATCGCGTAAGTTGCGGCTATAGTTATGGAAAGACTATTAAATTCTCGATTTTATGTTAATATTATCATAGCAAAACGACGTTCGATAAAGGCATTAAATTTCATAGAAGGTGGCGTTTTGAATACGAGCAATATTTCTTATCATAGATATAAACTATATTTTTAAAAAACCGTACTATTTTCACAACTTAAAATTTCGAGCCATGCAACTCTACAGCAAATCGCTTCCAAGAAATAAAGCACAATAATCCCCCTTTTTTCCCACATTTTTTCGCACAACCGCAAATCGCCGCGCGCGAAGAACATATCGGAAAACAAAGAAACCACTCGTGTCGCTCCAATATATATAACTTACTCAACAGCGACTTCACTCGTAATCTCCTTATTATCTAAACACTTCCCCCCCTTCCTCATCGATTTTAGCGATGATTTTTCGATCGCTCTGCGAGAGAGACAAACTCGTTATGAGCGCGCGTAACCGTCTCACTCTCTCTCCACCTCGTTATCGGATGAAACCCTTGCAGTGTCAGGCGTGCCTGGCTGCAGGAGCAGCAGCAGCACCGCGGTAGTGGCGGCGGTGGCGGCCCGGCTAATTCTTGGCTCGCTGGCGTAATCCGCTTTTGGCGCGGACGACGACGACGACAGCAGCAGTGGCTGCGGCGTCGCGGAAACAATTTCCGCGATGAGCATCCCGCTGAAAGCTGTCCCAGGTATTATTATTATTACGAGGCGGAGTAGAGAAAGCTCCGGGGGTCTTTTTTCCCTTATGCTCGTTGGCGGGGTTAGCAGGTCTTTTCCGAGGAATATATATGTGACGTGTAGTCTATACTCTCTTTCTTTTTTCTTTTTTTTTTCTTTTAATTTGTGTCGTCCGTTTTGTGTGTATATAGGTATATACGTAATGCGCGCATCGTTGAGTTGAGGTAGGGGGGTGGTGGAGATGGTAGTACAAAGTGGCGACGGTTTAAGCGGCAAATGCGGGCTTTTGAAGCTGCGGTTGTAAAGGGTTTGAGGTTTCTAGTTTATGAAAGATGTTTTTCGTTTAATTGGGGGGGATTTGATGATCATAGCTCTTGTGGAACTCGTTATATATGCAGCCTACCATTGATGAAAATGGGTTATATTTCTCAAATAGCAATTTGAGAATGTGTATGTGAAGTCTTATGTTAATTAAAAACTATAAGATGTAGTGTCTACATATCAACGTCTTTCATTTTTTACCAACATGTGAAAGCCTTACCATTATAAATATTAAAATATTTTAAATGTTCAAAATGAAAGGTGCATTTTTCATGTATAAATAACAATATAAGGTACGAACTTTATCTTGTAACGATGAAGTACTTTTAAATGCTATGCAAATTCGCATGCTTAATAAAAAAAGTGAGCATAAACGGTTACGTGAGCTTTATCGACTAACCTACTGCTAGATGAATATACATGAGCGATAAAAATATCCTTATATAGTCCCTCGCGTAACGTATATACATTTAAATGTAAATTTATAGCTGGTCGGTATCGTATTCGAGTTATCTTAATCGCGCGTCATAATGCGCCCCAGTCGCGAGGGCGGGAAATTAATTAAAGACAAATCTTAAATTTACTTTGCCGAGCCGGCCCACAGAGGGAGATTTTGAGATTCAACAAAAAGTTCCATTCAATTCGCGGGAACAATGGAAACAATTCCGCTCGCGGGCATAAAGCTACTTATTGTCGAGAGTCCGCGGCCACGTGATGAATGCTACATTTTGTCTGTTGTATAGAAGAGCACGTTCACTTTGCAAAAATAGACTCTAGTCCTATCTCTTTCACTTTTGGAGCGTGGAAAAACGTAGTTAAATTTACAAAGTAAGATTGCAAAAGTACCTGCATTGCTTTAAGGTTTCTCTTATGTAACCCTACTGTTTAAATATTTAAGAAATATATACCTATTATTCAAAGACAAAAGTTCACTCTATCTTTTTTTTTGCTGTAAATTTTCAATTTTAGAGTCGGGTTATAAGATACGGTTTTATATTGCGCGAACTTTAGCTGTTTCAATTTTCCGCAACTCTTTTTATTGAGGCACTGGGAGCATTTTTAAATTAACGTCGGCTCGAGTGCGCCAAGTACTTATATCGTAAGAGTTGTGCAAGCTCAATCCAAAGGGTTCGTTGACTTTGCGCGGCGTAAATAATGTATCGACCGACTCATTCGCTTTATTTTACGAGCAATTGCAGATGAAATCGTGAAACTTTTATGAACGCGGCTTATTGGTTCTGTATGATTTGTTCAGCGAAAACCATTATTCGTATTTATTTGAGCGATTTATGGCTTACTAACTCCTCTGCAATGTATAATATCACTAACTAACAATACAATGTTTAATTTCGTTCTTTTGAAAATGAAAATGGGTGCATTATTGTTTTTATTTTTAGTTGTAAATGGTATAGAATTGTATAATAATAAATAATATATTTTTTTTAATCCCTCAATTTAGTTGTAGCATTTGACGAAATTTATAAACTGACCATAATGCTGTACATTATTTCAATAACACCTCAGTTCACAAATGATCTAAACAAATTGCAAATTGTGTTGCTAGATTTTTCGTTTCAATCAACAGCAGTATAATAAATTCTCAGTTATATCTTATAATGCATCTTGAAAATTACATTGAAACGATTTCAGACTCTTTCAATATTACAAGCCACCAAGAAACCACTCAACGCACCCATCCACGACGACTCCATCATTTTTTCGAAAAAAAAAAACAAAGAAAAATTATAAAATCCACTTTAA
>JAPYZO010001134.1:19847-32803 GCA_030522905.1 Torymus flavipes | reverse complement strand
AAGTTGTCTATGAATAATTATTGCAATTGGAATTGAATTTCATACATTTTGAAAATGAAAGAATGGCAACGTGTTTTCTTATATTTCTAAAACGCAAATAGGCTGTAATTCAAATACTGCTGGTATGATTATGTAAGAATATTAATTAACACGAAGGTTTCCATTTTATCAAAAATTATGTCTGGGTTGACATTTACTCCATTTATATTGAATATTTATTTCTTTGCATGTAAAAAAACCTTTCAAAGACTGCATTTGAAGTATTTTTCAGTCTTGTGAATAATTTAAAAATAATTTAATAATTTAAAAAGAAAATCAATTTGTAAAGCAAATCCTCACACAAACCCTTTCCTCATACTTTCCCTTTGTCAACCCTGTCATTTCCATTCCCAAGCCTCTTTTGTAAATTCAACTCCCTGAATTTCTTCAACGTGCACACCTTCACACACACACACACACAAGACAGCATCTACGCGAAAACGCAAGCGCCCACGACGACGTCACTTATGCGCGCGACGTCCTTCTACACGCGGCGACGGCGGCCGGTGAATTAATCTCATTGAGAGCCATTAGGGCGTTACGTGCCCGGGCCTTATTGTGCACCAATCTGCTGTGGCACGTTCATTAGGCGGAAAAGGCGGCTCGCGGTTGTCCTTTTCCATGTCGCGTGTAATTTTGCATTTCGAATTGGTGAAAATGGTTTTGTTTGATTTTGGAAAAGGATTTCTTTTTGCGTAGATTGGAGATGAATGGGGGTTGTGGAATTGTTTCTAATTCTCTATTTATTTCTTAGTTTTTGGAAAAAAAAAATGTTATATAGTATTTGAAGAGAACGTAGTGGTATTGAGATTTATAGTCATTTATAAAATAAAATTGAAATATATATTTTCCATTTAAAGTTAATCGAATATATTTGTTCCGTTTAATTATTTTCTGCGAAATTCTGTTAATTGAAAAATAACAGTGAACAATGTACGAAGTATGTAGAATATTAAAAAAAAGAACGAATCAATTCTCGTAGTTTGTAATTGGTTTTCGTTGGAAACATTTTTAAAATTTAATCAATGAAGATATTTTTCAATATTATATTGATATTATTTTGCATTAAATTATTGTTATTATTTATTTCAAAATTCGTGTATCTTCATTATTCACATATAAAACTAATATTTTACTTTTGTCCTGCGAGAATTTTCATTTTTAACACGTCCCACTCAATAATATGCTATTACCTAATCGAGTCATAATACAAAACTACCGAGTTAACCTTAAACAACATTACTCCATCAACTCATTGTTGTCGTTTAAAAAAAAAATTACGCTGAATTTCATTACTTTTATGAATGTCGTTACACCAATCTAACATTGAGGCGAGCAGAGAAAAAGTTGCAGTATATATATTATTCAGTTTCCAATAATAACGAGAGCATTTTAGCGTCACGTATACGACGACTCGCAATGAGCTTCGAAAACGCGATGTCAATTACAGAAAGTCACATACATATATACACGCCACTAACGGTAAATCGCGTGATGCTTTTAATTGCGCGCGAAGGTCGGCCTGATGCGCGATAATGCGACTTTTGCCGCCTGTTCACGCACTGTCGATACTAGCCTTTTGTGCCAGCGATCTATCGCGGTACTTTTTTCTACTCGCAAAATTCGACAAAGTACTTTGTTTAATGGCTGCGGTGTATCGGTAGCAAGTTCATGCCAATTGTAATAAGGGTTTATCATTTTGGTGTCTTCTTGATATGAGAGTCATCGAAATTGATAGCATTGTTGAGCATGATGAAACATGTGAAAAAGTGAACTTTTAACTTTCGCAGAAGATAAACGAATCGTACGACGAGAGAATGTATTATGCAAAAATTAAAAAATTATAACCAAGCATTAGTTTTATTGTTTTAATTAGTGGTACTGTCAACTTGACAAAAAAGTAAAATTAGTTGTCTGATGAGGTAACGAAATTATGTGGGATGAGTTTTTATAATAGAAAAAACTTGAAAAGAATTTAAAAAAAAAAGTTTGAATAATTTATAATGAGTGTACCTAATCGTACGACCGGAAATAGTAAGAAATTAATTAATTATGTAATACGTAATTAACACTAAAAAACTTATTAATAAGGTAACTCATATGCAGGAAGCTTAATATTCATATTTCAAACATATAAGTTTAGTAGGTTGTACTAAATAATATTTTTTTATAAAGGCGTACTCTAATGACTTCTTTGTTTGTAATAAAATATTCTGCAAATTATCCACGCACCAACTAGAAATTAAAAGTATTTGTTTGGTTTACGCAGTAATTGATTCAAGGACTTGGAGTTTATAGCGACGCTCGAAAGTTATCAATGGTGCATTTTCTGGAATCTATTATAGAAATTTCTCATAGTAGTAGTTACATCAATCAGCCTCGCATAGAATGCCGTCAATGGTGCATTCATCACATAATGCAAAAAGACAAATACATTTTAGTTATGACATTTTACCAATAAATCAATACCTTTTGTGGTAGTATATGAATCAGAAGGACGATACATGAATAATGAATAATTAATGTATTGAGATTGGAGGAATTCATGCGAAAAACGTTATAACAAACAAAACTATTAATAAGTTGAAAATAAAGGATGAATTAACTTTTTAGTTAATATAAATATTTTCTTGGATCAATGTGAATAACGAAATCTAAACTATATTTTATAATATTAATTAGATAATACTTTGACAACTAATTGCTTTCTTTACTTGACAGTGGAGTAGTCGTGTCTTTTTATAAATAGATTTTTCCTTAGATTCTTTAAATTTTAAAAATACTTATTGGAAAGCCAAATACGTTACTATTTACATATATAATCATTATATAAATTAAGAAATTGGTTGGCGTTTATGACAAGAATGACCTTGTTAACTATAAGAAACGAAATTATTGTTAATGGACTTTGTGTAACAAGAAATTATATCAAGGTAATGTCGTGTTCTTTGATAAAACAACTTTAAGTGAAGGATAATCTATAAAACACCATTAAAATTTATACAGGGCCATGAATTTGACTATACGATTGAGTAACGGAAAAATTGTGTAGTGAATTAGAGCGATTATAAATTAGTGATTTCCTTACCAATTACGTATAGCCTAATCTAAATAGAATATAGAATATAGGTAACACATTTTATACTTGTACAAGTAACCCCTTATGGTTATAGAGCATTCGTAAGATTGTTATAAAATATAGTCGTATACAGCAATTTAAAATGCTGCTCCTAAAAGTGAAAAATTGTCCACTGGTGCAAACTAGTGACATAAAAATCGACTAATTCCTTAGTGAATAGATTACTCACTTGCCACGACGTGAGAATGTTATTCCACTGCTTTAATAGGTGAGCATTCATTAAATTATTAAGCACCTATGGTTGTACATTACTGCCACAGTAGCTTCGCTGAGACCAATTTTGTAGTAAAAATTACTATCGTTGATAGTAAATGTGGGGCAGACTCATTTTCTCACAAAAATTACTACAATTTATTCTAACACTTAGAAAATAATAGCATTTTTCACTAAAAAAAATATTAACTGTCATAAAAATATGACCATCTGAAACTAGTCATTTTTGCTACAACATTTTGTTCTTCGTACGTATATACACTGAGAAAAGGATTTGGTTACTGTTAATATGGCATTGTAACTATATTAATATGCGTTTGTTTAGATATGTCCAATGTTAACAGTTAAGTTACCGTGTTTTCATAAACGATATTGCAATAGTTACAATACGCTTATTATAGTAGTTTTTTAATCTAATGGCCAATTTTCTACCAGGATGATGTTGTTTTATATAATAAAAAGGTTTGAAATAAAAATATCCTTTATTTTTTTTACTCCAAAGTTTCGGACATTTTTATTGTTTATCCTGATGAGGGACATAAACAATATAAATGTCCGAAAGATTGTAGTAAAAAACTAAATGGAGTTTTTATTTCAAATCTTTTTGTTATAAAACAACATAATCTTGGTAGAAAATTGGCCATTATTTTAAAAAACTATACAATTTACAAGAATTTCTACCATCAGCTGCTTTCAAATCTTAATATGCCCATTAGTAAATATAGATATTATAATATCACATTTTATCCTTAAACATTTCAAATAGTTGTATGTCAAATAGATAAATATGTTAACAGTAAGAATATTCTTCTCTCAGTGTACATCCAACCTTCGCGATAAGAAACCAAAGATTATTCGAAAAACAATTGCTTAGAAAAAAAAACTACCTTTTCAACCTTTCACCCCCACAATCCACCTGTAGCTACACCACCCACCCACTCTCCCTAGGGATCCCCACTCTCTTTCCACCTCGAAAAAAGACAACACTGTATCATCATTCCTCTTCTATATACTCAACCCGCTCTCTCTCTCTCTCTCTCCTCTCTATTCTCGCTTCGCTCGCTACAACAGCGAGGCGCGGGCCTCGCGCGCTCAGTCACGATCGGTGCGCGAGCGCGAGCGCACACGCTTTTCTCAGGCAGCTGTGCGCGCCTCTTCTCTTCCCATACATACTTCAACACTTTATACACTATACGCGTTGTGCGGTACGTTGTGTATAAAAAGAAAACAAAAAGAGCGACGACGACGATCGTGGTGTGCACATTATAGTTTTAGGAGGTTCTTTAATGCGCGAGCGCGAAAGTGGAGCGGTAAAAGTATAGAGAGAGAGAGAGAGGACGACGGCCTTTCTTTGTAGCTTAGAGCGGCGAGGAGAAAGGAGGCGGTGTGTTTTAACCACGTGCGCCTCGGTCATTGGTGTAGTTGTATAGGATTATGGAGTCGGTTCGATGATTTACGATATAAATTGTTGCTTTCGTTGTCGATATACAAACATAAGTGGATTTTTAATTCAAAAGTTTAGATACTTTCACAATAACCCCACGATAATTGCGCCATCGGGGGCTACGATTGCGAAACCATTGTAACGATAAATTTTTTCCATCGTGGTTTGATACACTGAGACGCGACTTGTAGCTGCTATATACCGGAGAGCTGTATAAGGTCAATAAACCTTGTACTTACTTTTTGCACTGTATTATATATGGGAAAGACGTCGTCGATTCGTTTATATTTTCATTATTAAATTCAAAATCCATCGATAGGCTGTTATCCAAACAACTATATATTATAGCTATAGGATATCGACGTGCACGAAACAACAATAAAAAAAAACTAAGTAGCGCTATTCTTACGCGCACTATACAGAGGGGAAAAAAAGAGAAACCCGCGCGCGCTTAACTTTCGCAAAACGTTGGCACCAAGCCGCCTATGCCGCTATACTACGCGTGTCCATCACTCTCTAAACGCTCTGAAGTAGCCCTCCAATTTCGCGCGCACGCCTACAGCACGTTGTAATTTTTATTACCGCGCGAGGTCAGAAAGAAAAAACGAACCTGCGCGAATTTTCCCGCCGCGTACTGCAACCTTGGCCATTGTGTAACGAGCGCGAATCTTCCGAGAGTGGATGTGTTTAAAGTACCGGAGAGAGAGAATAAATCGAACGAGCGATGATGAATGCGTGTGCGCGAGGCGACAAACGTGTGCGTGCATATATATAGGATAAGTTGTGGACTTAATGTTATGTAAACAGAGCGACGTAATTGCAACTTTATTTTCGGGCTTGGAAAAACGGTTACCGGCGACAGCTGATAAGAAGTTGTTTTCTTTTCGTGTGTGTGTGTGTGTATAGGTGTAATGTGCAGGGGTTTTTGTTGCTATGGTTGTTGGCTGGCTCGTGGTGATAAAATGGGTATTGGAAAATTGTTATTTAATGGTGAAGAAAATGCAATAATAATTACAGTGAGGAAAGAAAAAAAGATGAAATGCCGGATATTGTGAAATCGTTTGTGATAAATTATTCATGTTTACATAATTGAATGGGCATTAAAGTTGTAATGGATCTAAATTGGTTTGTGTATACCGGTGACATAATATCATTTGTAAAAATTCTCTCGAATATATAGAGGCGACTTTTCGATAATTAAGCGAAATAAATAAAATGGATCATCGATTTACAAAAGTCGCGCGCGAGGCACAAAGAAATGTTCGCGCTCCCCTTTTTTCATTTACGCGGCCGCAGTGAAGCGTGAAATTGCAGCTATGCAATATATTTTCACCGTGAAAAAAAGGAGCAGCAACATAATATAGATGCGACGCGGTGAATGGGTACAACGAGGGAGATCGCGTGCGGGTATCAATCAGACTTCGCGGAGATGCCGATGTCGATTGGGTGCGTCGTATGGGTTTAATTGAAGAATTGGAGTCTACGCAGACTTTGTAGAAAATTGTGCAGGCGGTGGGAGGATAATTGTTGTTAATTTTTTGGTAGTTGGATTTGAAAATTAATTTGGAAGCTGAAATATTCGATATAGAAACCGAAATCGGACGCATGTATATTTTTAATATGAAAGATTGATAATGTAATAAGAATTTTTATCCGGTTAAAGAATTATTGGCATGTAAAATTTTGGTTCGTAAATCTAGTTTATCGAGGAAAAGCGATCGACTTTCGTTTTGCTCTTGTTTCTGGCTTTCTCGTATAATATTCAGATAAAATTTTAACCGTGAGTTAACATATTCGAATTATCATTCAGAAAATTACATTTTCGACGATTCAGTTCATACATATAACAACAAAATTATTCCGATCCGAGAAATTAATATTTTTCAGGTAGCATATAAATTCGCAATAGCAAACTCCAGACTCTCCGTTAAATTGGTAATAATTTGATACAATTCATTCATTAGTAACTTATTAATGTACGTCGAATTGACGTCGTTAATATATAAATTTTCCAACTGATTTATACGAATAGCATTCAGCGCGTACATACATAAATTTCAGATATTCAGCTCTCTCGCCGATATTGTAATATTGCAATATGCAAAATAACGCGACACGGTTTTCTTTCTTCATTGCAAAGTACACGTAAATATATTTCATCGGAACCAAGCCACAAAAGCTTATCTATACGATGCGCATTCCGCCGAGAGAGCCTTCAATTTTGACTTCGCCTAGTAGATCGTGAACGTTGACCTAAAACGCGTTCACAAAGAAAGTTCTGAATTCATTTTTGAGCGTATTCGTACATCAAAGTGAACCACTTTTCAAGTATTATGTATTTATTCAAAAACTTATGCAAAATTCAGCGCGTTGATGGAAGATTTTGCTTACAACGGCAACAATGGCACGTTTAAAAATAGACGTATACAGTTTATTATTGCAATATAGCAAAACTCGAGACGCGCACGCTATACTCGCGGCGCGTTATCTTAACAGTTTAATTCGTTGCTTCCTAATAAAATTTTGCGCCTTTATCACAACTACTGCATCAATGAAAAGAACACCTTTCAACGCCGCGCGCTCGTTGCATCGTCAATTAAAAATCTCACCTCTGCACACACTGCAAAAAAAAAAAAAACTCGTGCCGAGTCATCCGAAAATAAAGGAAGCGCGCGTTTGCGAATTTTTCACGTCGGATGTCAGTGAACCGCGAAATCTCGCGTACATATGTATTACGACGACGACGACGATGATGATCTAGGGTCTCTATGCGATCGGTTGTTTACGCGCTAGAGTCGTAGCAGGTAGCATAAGCGTTTAGAATATAGAAGGTAAAATGCCCAATACATGGACACTTTTGGAGAACATATCATGCAAACGGTGTTTTCAAAATCAATAATCGAAATTCGTTAGAACTTTTTTTGTCTAATTATAAATTCGCGCTCTATTTTATCAATTTATGTAAAGACAAAGACAATTGCATGCTCTTTTATATTAAAAAAGTAAGTTTAAAATACGAAAGTTTACAATACTGGGACACGATTTTAAACCAGTACGCTTGGACAATGATATTAAATGTGTCCAACTACTGCTTTATGGCAATTGAGAATTGCCTAAAATTGGACACTTCAATTTCGCACGCTTCGAAAACATAACCTTCAAAACTTTATACTTCTTATAAAAATAAATTTAAAAACTTAATTAAAAGGATTTCNNNCAATGTTAATAAATCGATACTGTCATCATATCTTCTGATATCTATCAATAAAAGTATAGTTCATTACTGTTGACCAACTACAGGTCGGATTTTTCATTTTGTCCAAGTATTGGGCATTTTACCTTATACCCGCGCGGCTATTAGTGGCACGATCACCGAGGACCGAGAAACCGCGCTCCAGAAAGTTTTGTACATGTATTACCCAACAATCGTTAATTGTTTGTATCTTATATTATTTATTATTTTGAAAGTTACATTCTGACACGTTCCCAGTTACGTCGCTGATATTTTAATCGCGCGCTGTGCGTGTAGTTTTTCGAAAACACATAAGTATCTTATCGGTGCAGTCTAGAAGTCTTTTTTTCTCTTTCGAACTTTCGCGTGCATCCGTTGTCGCATCGTCCGGTTTTCGGAGTACAATTATAAGGTTGGGGCGCTTTATTAGAGCGCGACGACGTCCCGCTGTACTGGGAATGCATATGATTAGAGCTGAACGTCGATGTGGGCATATATATCGAAGACGCGTATACGATAATTTGCTTTAGCGAACAAAGTCGGCGCGCTCTGTCCACATCCTGTGAAGTTGGCGTTCGGAGCTGTATAATTTGATAGAATTTTCCTTACCGTGATGCATCATGTGATGATTATATATGTATGAAATTGAAGAGAATTATTGTAGGTTAAAATATAAGAGAATTATCTATTTACTTCTTTTTTTTCTACTGTTTATTGTCAATGGTTAACGCTATAGTTACCCTTTTTACTTTATGTAAATATTTCTTAATGAAACACAGTTTGCGTGAAATCAAGTTGGCGAGTCTGCCACTCGTCCAATGACATTTTTACGACTTCCTGCAACAATTTTCCTTACCTACACATAGTTCCAAACTAAATGAAAATCGCGAAAAAATCGTTGTACAGCTATACCAAAGAACTCCGTAATAATCACAAACGCCGCAACATTAATTACTCTATAACGAAAATCAAAACCCCCACATTACACAACGCGAACCAAACAACATATATTCGCAGCAGCTCACCGCAGCCTTGGATATAACTCGCGCTCGTATAGATAGATAACCAGTGCATCGCACACGCGATCGTCGTCGGCGTCATCTCGCATGATCACCACCACCAACATCATCATTATATTTTATTTCGTTTCTCACAAACACATCGTCGTTTCCTTTCCCCAAGTACAGCTCTCGCCTCGCCTCTTATCACCCAACCAAAGCAATCGTGAGAGAGAAAGAGGAGGGACAGTGTGTGAAAGAGAGAGAGAGAACCGATGAAATGGATGAACTGATCCGGGCGAAGTTTCGCCGGACCTCAGTGACGACGACGACGATGAGTGGAGAAGCAGCAGTGCCGTGCTACAGCTGAGAGAGATAAAGAGTATAGTGCGCGCGATCGTCACTTGAGTGCGCACTCGCGAGTGCTACTGTTGCGGTATATACACGGATATATATTTATATATACAGTGTGCGCGAGAGTGTGAAGAAGAAGCAGAAAGAGGAGGAAGGACAAAGAAAAGAAGAAGAAGAAGATGGACGGACTCGTAGAGCTCTTCCTCTTCTGCGGAGTCATATACTACTTCCTTAGTTTTAGGTAGGACGTGGTGCGAGGATATGGTGTGGTCATGTATGGGGTTGTGTGCTATATAATTTATTAAACATTTTGCAGAATTAATTATATCCTGTAGATTAATAGAAATCAAATCAGGGAATATTCGTTGATTTACAGTTACAAGTATTTACCATCATAACCACTGATTTACAATCTTTTTTTTTTTTTTCACTTTACAAATTAGTTATAAAATTTTGACGTTAATGTAATTTTTTGTGTTCGATTCACCTTATTTTTTCATGACAAAGGTCCAATTAATCATAACGTAAGAAGAATTAATGATTTTTACAATATTAATGAGAGAGAGTCCGTAGCCAAATTTATAATTGAAAAACAAAAATTGTACTCTTAAATCATCTGGAAGATATTGATAAATCATTATGAAAAGATCCAAACGATATATCTTTGATTTACATCTGCGTTTTGAAAATCGCAATTGTCAATTTTCCGTCCAATCAAGCTCAATAAACCGATTTGAAATCATAACAAAAGACATTTATATACGAATAACATTTTAGCGCACGTATACCACTTCTCTGAAACATAGTATAAGCTATTTCCTATATACGCTTGAGTCACAAATCGAAAGAAAATATCATTTCCGCGAGGATTCGTTGGGAATTCGTACAAATCGCGTAATCAAAGAAGGGCTGTAATAAAATCCGCAGGACGAATCCTTACGAGTTTAGCTCGGCAGGTGGCAGAGGGTCGGACACCTATTTCGCGAACGACTTTAATCTGACGTAAAAGGATGGAAGGAAAGGTGGCATTTGAAACCTCGTTACGTATATTATAGTAATGGAATCGTAGCGTTGGAAAGTTTTGTTATTTTTCAACACCCGCTGTGTCGGTCGTTCGATTGTTACGAAGCCTCGTGGTTATGGAAAAATTATTGATATATTGCATGTTTTTTTAAGAGATAGAAAACTGTGGGATAAAATTAATGGGTCAGTGACTCTTACGCTGTGAAAAAAAAGGTTCTTCTCACAATGAAGTATTTAATGAAGAGAATTATAATATAAACAAGACAATCAAGCATGTTTGAGTTATGTAATACTTCAATGACGCGTCAATTGTTTCAATTTTTTTCTCTTTTAATAAAATGTATAATTTAATTGATTCAATTAAATTCTTTTTTCTCAGAGTATATTCGTTATTTTTTTTCTTATGGTTGACCCAAGGTAAAATCTTGCCGTCCGTTGCTCCTTATCGATAAGATGAAGAATTTTCAATTATCAATCATAATTTCGTTACATATATATATTTGTGATAAAAAGAAGATGATAATTGATAAAGTCAATCTATATTATCAATATTATGATTACATTTTATAAGTGTTTGTAAGAGTCGTTAACATACAAAGCAGATATTACTTTCATCCTGATTGATTTAATTTTAATATAATAATTGATAAAAAGGCACAAAGAAATCATTTCAAACAAAGATTGTAGAATATCTGCAACATCTGCAAAAATTACATGATTTATTTTTTTAATTAAAAGTTACCACATTTTAATAAAATATAATTGTTTTAATCAATGTTTATAGTGTACGTATACATTGTAAAGCTCTTAAAATCAAACAGTGGTTACGAGATAAAGCGGCAGTAACTCGGGATTAAATTAAGCCTCTGAAGAGGACTATAAATTTAGCTTAAATAAACTTCAAACTATTTTTCTTCTCTTAGTAAGGCTTCTATTAAGTCGTCTCTTATTTATGTACACCATTTCCATTCATCACCAAGTTGAATAATAATTAAAATAAAGCGCATCATACTAAATTTCATTATGTTCCGCACATTCAACTCGTAATAATACACCAATCAATCATCACTTTTTAAATTTTTCAAATGAAAATCTATATAAGAAAAATGCTCCTTAAACAATTGTCATCTATTGTTTCACATATATTCGATATCATATAATATTAATTTAACATTCAATCTGCGCTCTTTAATTATTATTCAATCTACGCTCGCTCTTACATAGTTCAATTAAGTTTACCCTGCGCTAATAAAGTTTTGTCGCTCAATCATGTACGCGATAAACCGATGATCCGATGTACTTTTTATTCATCAACTATCTCCCGATTAACGATTACAAACACCAACTTTTACATATCGCAACTTGAAAGAATCCTCCGGCGATTATAAATTGATTTGCCGGCACTTTTCGCACGCCACGCGTTGCGACCACACGTGTTGCTTTGCCCCTGTTGCGAAACTATGAATAACAAACCGATGCGACGCATATATACCTATATATTTTTCCCATCATTTCGACGATTTAGCATTTTTCTCTGCTGCGCGGCTAATTACGAACACGCGACGGCCCTGGAATGATCGGAATGGGCCCGAAGGTTGCGCGCGTCCCTCTTTTCTTCTTCTTCGCGGAGAGAATCGAAAATTTTCAGCGTCTGTGTGTTATATATGTATAAGAATTATGGCGAGAGACGTTCGACGACCTCAGCTGAGGTCGACTGCTTTTTTCACGTCGCGTTCGACAAATTTTTATCGGCCTGGGAAAATGATCGACTGAGAAATTCAATTGGCCTGGTTAGGAGGGGTTGTGATGGCTGCGGGGATTGGAACAAAGGGAAAAGCAATGTTTGCAAATTGAAAGTTCAAAAGGGGAGGATCTTGATGTGCATGTCGTTCTCTTTGCATTCGAAATTTTTTCACACGATTTGTAGTCGACTGCGCCGATAATAATTTTTGTGTCAATGTAACGTGTGATTTATTGAAAGAAGAATGTTTTTTGAGCGAATTCTCCTGTTGAGGTGGTCTCAAAAAGCCGGCTTTTTGTACTTTTTAATTGGCAAAAAATGTATGGTTCTTCTGTAGTAAGGAATGCGAATGTTTAATTCAAGGGTGTATTCGCAGAAAATACATTGCCATTTATGTCTCGAATTTAACATTTCAATTAAACAAGTCGCAAATTCTGTAAAAACATTTCAAAAACAAGTTTGGTACATAGCGAAAGAGACAAATTTATTGAAATTTAAATAAATTAAATTGGAAAATCAAAATTTTCATAAAATATGTTTTATAAACGTATCAGTCTTAGAATCATTTCTTTAAATAATGACAGGTGACATAGAGTTACATAATTAAAACTCTCTTTTCACTAAATTATAGTACAAATTACTGTTTTCTTTGTTGATTAATTCCCCATTTTGCCATTAAGTGAATCAAATCACTTAATTTGACAGGAATAGAATTGTAAAACTTGAAAATACCTAAAAATTCGATAGAAAAACTTGTCATTTATCTACTCTCT